>CAOLHI010006543.1:0-30473 GCA_948474755.1 Ctenosaura bakeri
TAAAGGTTGGAATTCCATACCCTCCGACATTTCACAGATGCAAACTAGAACAAACGTCACCATGTTACATTAAAAGACAGTAGTAGAGGCTTCATGAGTTTGCTTTTGCCTCAGCCTAGTGGCAGTTCTTCCAGAGTCCACTTCATACCTACCACAGCGAAGAGGAAGATCAACCACACGATCAATATTTCTACCTCCACCGTGTCAAAACAAGAATATTTTAAAAGAAGTTGAAAAGTAGGATCTCCAAACTGGGAGAATTCGAAAGTATGAAATTCTGCTCTAGTCAAGCAATGATCAAAATATCGTCCCTCCCAAGTTACCTTGTAAGCAGTACAGCCCTCTCCAATGCTGCCATTTGTGTCTTCTCAGAGTGAGGGGATGAATGGGGACATGTCTATTCTATGTTGTCCTACTTCTGTTGTCCTGTTGTCAAGTGCATTTAAAACGTCCCTGTTCTATAGCTAGACATACTGCAAGGATATCATTTGAACGGAACTCCCAAGGACCTGTGGAGAACTCTGTCATCGTGTGTCCAATTACAAAAAAAAGAAAAGAAAAAAAAGTTCCCTCTTTACCCTCCTTCGACACAGAAGTGGCCATATTAGGGGTTGAGGGCTACACTGTTAATGTGATGAGGGGCTTCTAGGTAGCACTGGGAGACAGAACTACCAAGAAATAGCTATGTGGTACTTACATGTCTCCTGATGCAGGATCTTGACCAAGCTATCTACATAGGATCAAATTTAGCACTGTTAATGACTACACAATTCCTTTTCTCAGAATAATCTATATTAGCATTTTAAACTTGGTGGACCACTGATGTCACATCGTTTAATGGAATAGCTTCTTTTTCACAAATCCACCTAACTTCAGTATTGCACATTTCAAAGCTGGCTTCATTCTTCTTAATAATTCCACAGCCCTTTCTGTCTCCTGGGGGATCTAGCTGGATCCTGTGGGGACAAAAGGAAAACATCTTTCTCATAAGCTGTATTTATCACCAGTGTATATGCTGCCTAACTAGAGAATAGGCCTGTCCACTGACAGCAGGGCTGATAATTGTGTACCACTCCTGGTGTTGTGGAATTGCAGCTCCCAGCATTCCTCACCATTGGCCGCATGGTTAGGGCTGCGGCAAGTTGCAGTTCAACAATCTCTGGAGGGCCTCAACATTCCCATCCTGGGATGGATCTTCCTTGCTGGGCTGGTCTTGCAGTTCCAACCTTGAGTTCCTAGCATTCACTTTGCCCTACCCACTCTGTCCCTTTCTGGATAAGGTATGTGGGCCTCCAGGTGACCCCCACCACTATTGTGGACCAGTGGCTGTGTTGGTTTGGTGGGTTCTCAGTTGTAAGTGTGACCAGGCCCTCCACAAAACTTCATAAGAACAGACAGATACAGTGGTAAAAACAAAGAAGTAGAAGTTTATTAAGACACAAGAAAAATAATGACCTAACCTTTGAACTACGGAATGATTTCTAGCTCCCCAGAACCATAGTCAGTCATTTCCTCTGTCTGACTCTCTTGTCTCTACTGCATCTGTTCCTATCTCTGTCACACCCCTTCCTTATCACTGCATCAGCTTTTCCCTGTCTCCAGGCCATCTTTTCCCTATATGCCTTGTGTCAGAGACAACCTCCATTTTGTATCTATTCTCGCCTCCTGGATCCCCTTCACCACATTCCCTGAGCTGTTATCGGCTCGCACCGACCATCCTTGCCCAGCTCTTTTCTTTATAAAACCTCTGTCTTACAGTAAAAATTAAACCATATTCTGAAGGTGAAATGCAGTTTCTGATCTCAGGGTCCCTTCCAACTCCTGAATTGAAGAGACGGAAAGTTATCAGCTGAAATCATGTGGAAATATTAGATTTTTGGACTGTAATTCCCAGAACCTCTCCACCTGTACAACTCAAGTAAGCAACACTTGAAGAAGTGTATACTATTAACAGAATTCTACTCAATGTCTCAGCCACAAAGATTCCCCTTTGAGGAGTCACTATGGCTGTGAGTCACTGTCACCTTTTTGATTGCAAAGCAAGTGCCGCAGTTGATGTACTTGTGCATTTGGGGCTGGGGCAGCAATATGGGAACAGAAAGCTTATAATATAAAACAACCTAGGCCCTTTTCGCACGGGCTTTCTCTCGCGAAATAGACCCGTGAGCCTCGCGGGAGTGGGAGCGTCGCTCTGCACGATGCACTCCCACTTCCGCGGCGCTCACGGGGCTGAAGCGGCGAGAGCGTGGATTTTTTTATTTTCGGCTTGAAGCGAAAATAAACGGCGCTCGCCCAAGGCTCCCGGCAGTGTCCCTCACTTACAGAAGTGCGGAGCGCCGTCGCAGGCGGGCCTGTCGTGCTTCCTCCCCACTTCCGCCCCCCGTGGCGCCTACAACTCCCAGGGGGCGCTGCGGAAGCTGAGGGTGTGGCTGAAGAGCGCCCATTGTGCAAGAAGACTCCACGTGTGGTAAGGAGGCAGGGGGAAGCGGCGGCGTTTCAGGAGAAGGTTCTCGCGTGAGCCGCCCTCCTCCATCGCGCAAGCCCCGGCACTGCAAAAAGGGCCCTAGTATGAGATGCAGTGTGTTTATAGGAAGCTGAAGAAACACTTACAGGTTTTGATTTAATGTTGTTCCATCAACCCAAGTCCAGGATTTCACAGAGGGTGTAAAATTAAGACCAATCCAAAAAGGTTTCTCTTGAACACTTGCTTGGATGAATTTCTGCCAAAAACATTAGAAATGCTGTCACTTTCACCCCTTTCTGTGATTTTTCCTTTAAAAATGACTTCCTAAGCTATACCATTATTTTTAACTACTACCAATAAAACCATGGCTGACCTAGACGTCAAAGATTTCCTTTGGAAATTGCTTGTTTAACCTTCATCAGTTACTGGTCTGTAGAGGTCAATGGAGAAAAAGTGGTGGAAGAGGGCCTGGCAGCCATTTTTTAACCTCTCTACAACCACACCAGAAACCTACAGCAAAACTAAAAGTAGCATTTACAGCAAAACCAGAAGTGGCCAAAAATAACTTCTCATCTCCCAAATTGTGTGGGTGGGAAGGGATAAAACAAGATTCATGTGAAATACCTCGCTTTAGGTAAGAATAATTTCCCCCCATGGAGACCTCTGGAGGCATGGCTACCAGTTTTCCAACAGGAAAGATTTGACATGGCAGCACAAAAGACCTTGGAAGGCCCCACATGGTCCCACTATCCTAATCCTCTGAGTGGCTTTTCAGTCTGTTGCCACTCAGAGTAACATTCAATTGGTTTGCTTGAAACAGCTGGTTGGTATTCTTATACCTGTCAGGACAACAAGGGCTGTTCTCCAGATAAACTCTGAGCTGTGAAGATCCATCTTATCTTCACTGTTTGGAAATTATTGCACTCTGCAGGTTGCCAAAAAGTGTGGAACATGCTATCATTTGTGCTCTGATGGTAATCTAACTTTGCCTTGCCTTTTCATCTAACCCAGATATGGCAATGGGGCTCAATTAGCAGCTGCCTCGATGCAAGTAAGAACCTCATAGAGGGCAGATAAAATTAAGAAAATAAAGAACAGATGAATAATATGAATACATTTGAATAAAATTGTGTAAAATTAATGTGTATCCAGATGGGAAGGAGACATATTAGTGACAACAGAGATCCACCAGAGTTTGGGAATAATTTGCTAAAAATGACATTGTTAACTACAACTAGTTGTGTTTTGTGGGGAGGGGGTAACAAGAGTATTAAAAGTTACATTTCAAAACTAGTATAACAAGAAAAACCAAATACACATTTGTTAGTGGGAAAAGTAGCAACTTGTGGCTATTTTCAAAAATGTTAAGGGCAGGAAGCTGTCAAGTTTTGTAAGATTCTCTTATCAGTTGCTGTTGTTAATTACTGTCCAGTCAGTTTCACCTTATGAATGACCCTATTAATGATCTCCCGGCCATGCTATCATTGACAGCCCTGCTCATCTCTCCCAGTTTCGGGACCGTGGCTTCCTTGATTAAGTCTATCCATCTGTAATGTGCTTTTCGTCTTTTCCTATTGCTTTCTACCTTACCAAGCATTATTGTGTTTTCTAGAAAGTCATGCCTTCAAACTGCAGGAAAAGAGATTCCACTTAAAACTCAGGAAGACCTTCCCGATGATCAGAGCTGTTCAGCAGTGGAATATGCTGCCTGGGAATGTGGCAGAGTCTCCTTCTTTATAGATTTTGAAGCAGAGGTTGGATGGCCATCTGTTAGGTGTCCTTTGAGGTGTCTTCCTGCAGGGGGTTGGACTGGATGGCCCCTGTAATCTCTTCCAACCCTATGATCCTATGACTCATGATGTGTCCAGTCTCAGTTTAGTCATCTTGGCTGCCAGGGAGAATTTAAGCTTCATTTGCTGTAGGATCCTTTTCTTTGTCTGTTTGGCAGTCTATGGTATCTGTAAAACTCTTCTCCAGCACCACATTTCAAATCTATTGATTTTCTTCCTGTTAGCTTTTTTCAATGTCCAGCTTTCACAAACATACACAGAAACTGGAAATACCATGGTATGAACCACCCTAACTATAGTATTCAGTGATATGTCTTTACATTTAGCTACGCGGTCACAGCCACATGTCTGAGAGGTGTCCTGCCAGTGCCACACACACACACACACACACAACTGCTGCTGTCCAGTAGCTGTTTGTCACATTTAGTCTGACTCCTCAGCAGAAGTCTGTCTGACATGGGAGACCCTACCAGCAGCACTCCTACCAGCAGCATAGCCTCTTGCCTCACAGAAGCATGAAGTCCCATCAATGCAGAAAGGTAGCAACATTGGTGCGTCTCTCCTTAGTCCTAAGGATTTATTTTTCCTCTTTAAAAAGTTTCATAAAATAATGGAAAATTACAAGTTGTGCAAAAAGTAGTACAGCTTACTAGCTTTCTTCATCAGAATGAGTAGCAAAATTCATTACTTTTGAGAGGGACAGTTTAATTGATTCTCTGGATGGCAAAGTAAACAAATTTGTTCTGTATGAAGGTGTCTATAGTAATCTGGTACTCCCAGTTTACATCTTGTTCTCTTGCTTCACTTTGTGTTTTAACTGTTACACTTTGATTTTTTTTTTTAATGTGGTGTAATGTTAGGTAATGTTATGCTATGTAATGATTTTATTTGTTGTTCTTTTTTTTTACAGAAAAAAAAATAAAACTGTCCCAAAAAGGGTTACTTTTTAAAGAGTGGAATGAAATAAAACAATGAATTACTTCTGAAAAGCAACTTTCAACACTCTAAAATCCAAAAATTTGGGGGCTTTGATATGGGTGGAATCCCACACTGTCTGAAATATCAGGTGCGTGACTCTGCTTTGTTCCAATTGCTGATGGCAGTATGGTCAAGATAAATCAGTAGCCAGAAACCCATTTTAGCAGTGAGCTGACTGCATCCTATTGTTTGTGATCAGCACATTTCAGCCACCACGGCCCATGCTTCTTCTGATGATCAGGACCTACACAGAGTCAAACACCACAGTCAGCAGCTGTTTACTTGTTCTTCCAAGCTGCTGGCCACACCATGAAATCTCTAACAAGTTCTTAAGGAAAACATATTCTCTGGTACACTTGGCTGGCCATACTATTAGAGCAAGTGAAGCAAGTGCCTCAGGCACCAAAATCTGGAGACCCCAAAAAGGCAGCCAGCAATTGTTCATTTAAATTGCTATTGTATTTGTATTGTTAGGGATGGGAAGATGTTTCTGTGGGGAGCTTCTATATCATGTTCCACAATAACTTGACTCATTTTGGGTGGTATATACTTTAAAAGGGAGTGAGGTGCAGTATCATTTCCTGCCTTCTCTCTGACAAGAAAATGTCTGAGGGTGGCCCTAGAAATACCTATCCTTTGTGCCACATGTATACAGCGACCTTTATATGCTGGTTGATGAAGCTCAGCCTCCTCACTAGTGGTAAAACTTCCTTATTTGAGGATAAAACATTTTTAAGATCATGGCATTAGGTTGTGATCTCAGGAAACTGAGTTGTGAGGCAAGACGGAGTGGAACTATAGAGAGCCTGATTCAAGTCAGCAACAGAATCTGCATTTTGGAGTTTGTCTTTACCACCTTCTGCTGAGCTTACTCTTGGCTTTCAAGACACCCTGTTCATCTTACCAATTCTTCTGAGTCCTGGATCACCAGCATTTGAGCTCTCTTCCCAGAACAGTCACTGTGGCCCGCAAACCAGTCCTTTTTCTCATTTGAAAACCAGTAGCATGTTCCTTTTTCTTCCCTCCAGTTGGATGGACAGAGATTACATGTTGCATCCTCTGGAAGGAAGCAAAAGATAAGTGAGTTTCTCCTGTTTGATGAGTGTTTGATCTTTCTAGTATTAATTAAAAATGACTGAACTTATCCAGTCTGAGGCACTTCTAACTCTCTTTATTTACCCTAAACAAGTTCATTACTAAGTGGTGTTGGTTATTTTATCCTCGAAATAAGCTGAGCCGTGACTCCCATCATCCCCACCATACTGCCTTTGTTGAGGAAGCCTGGTTTAGAACGATCTCCCCATTCATAATCATGTATCCATTTAACATTGAAATGTTATTTCCTAATGGAAATACTGCCAATACTGTAATAAAGTTTTCCTCTGGTAACCATACTGGATATAGTGGGCACATTTGTAGTCATTGCATTTCTGAAAGCACTTTAACAAGATAAGAAAGGTCAGAAAGGCACAACCAAAATGATCAAGGGGATGGAAGAGCTCTCTTGTGAGTGAACGTTACAAAATGTGGAAATTTTCAACCTAGGAAAAAGAGTCAATAAGGGGAAGCAGAAAAGATACATAAAATTATCTAGTGTATAGAGAAAGTGGATAGGGAAAACCTTTTCCTTCTTTCTTAGAATGCTACCACAGAGTATTCACTGAAGCTGAATGCTGAATTACTGAAGACAGCTCAAAGATAACACATAGGACATAGTAGAACTGTGGAACTCATTGCCACAGGATATAGTGACAGCCACGAATTTGGGAAGGGTTTTTCCTTTTCTTTCCTTTTTAAAAGACTAGCCAAGTTCATAAAGGATAAAGCTGTCCATGGTTATTAGGGTTATTAGTTATGATGGTTTCTTTATTACCTCAACTATCATCAGGTCCCTGTATACTAGTGGGGAAAAGTTGTGTTCATATCCGGTCTGTCTATATTTCTATTTAAATATTTGTCCATTCTTTCTGTCCACCAGGGCCCCCAAGATGATGTATAACAGATAACAGAAAAACATTCTTTGAAAAATAGAGGAAATCATTATATATATATATATATATATATATAATACAACACACACACACACACACACACATACATACATACATACATATACACACACATATTTTTAAAATGCACGCAGAGAGAGAATGACAACTAAATTATAAGAGCCACCTCTGGTTTTCAGGACCCTGGGCTTCCCATAGGCTTTGGACTGGCCACGGTGCTGATAGAATCCTGAACTAGAGAGACCTTCGATGTAAAAAAAACCAAAAGCCATTCCCAAAGTGTTTGGGGAGATTTTATTAATCTGGGTTGAAATGTTCTCCCTAATTAGTGTGTAAATGCCACTGAACTCAATGAGACTTGCATGTGGGCGTGTCAGAGCTACCTGGGAGGTTTTTTTTCTTTTTCTTTTTAAAAATGGTCTTTTTAATCCAATTACAATTAACCCCTGCTCTGCTCTGTTCTGCCTTCTTCCTGCCCTCATTCTTACTGCTCTCCTGCCACGTCTGCTGCCGCCTGTTTTCTTAATTTTCTTAACCACAGGAAACACCTCCCCTTCTTCTTCATTCTCCTCAATCAGCACTTTAACCCTATCTGTATGCTGGTTACAAATGTGTGAATTACCACCCTGTTGATTAATCTAAAAAAAGATGGGAAAGAGAATGTGAGAGAGAAAATGACAGAGGCTGAGAGAGACGTTTCTCTGACAGGAAAGGACCCGAGTGTACTGAGATAAGGGACCAGTCAAGATGAACTTTCAAGGGTACTTTTACCCTTAGGGTTGCCTGATTAGAAACTGGAGAGGGTTCCTGTCCCTTTAACAGTCCTGTAGAAAAGGGAATTTCAGCAGGTGTTGCAGGTTACCTGGTTGCATCAGAAGCAGCACCTGCTGAAACTCCCTTTTCTACCATTAAAGGGACAGGAATTCTCTTCAGTTTTCGGTCTGGAAATACCAATTTGGTCAGCAATTGTACCTAACAAGGAAGGAGGTGCCATCTTATTCTTTGCTTCTGATGGGGCGAAAAAAATCTGTGCTCTGCGCGCTGAACCAGTTGAGGGTTGTGTACACACTACAGCATCAAACTGACCTGGCTGTGGATAGAGACATAATCCACAAAATTGTCTAGTCCTCTTTTGAAGTCACCAGTCGCCAATTTTATTTATTTCATTTACAGGAATGGAGGAGCAGCACTGACCACAAAACAAGTTCCAGAGTCATATTTTGGTATTAATGAGATCAACAAAAATGGCATATTCATTTTTGTTGCTCTAATATTCACAGGGGGATTATGGTATTTTAGGAAGAACAGATTCTACTGACCTGTAAATGGCTCACACAGTTGAATGGCAAGACTTGCACAAGAACTGGGGTGTGTCTGTGTTCTTTTTAAGTCTTTCAACCTTCTTGCTTCATCTTTAGTCACCTCTATGGTCCGAGCCTCACATTTATGAAAGCCACTCTGAAAATCTTGAGCAATAGTATATGGTTTATATATTTATTTATCTGCTGCATTTATACCCCACCTTTTCCCCAAGGAGGTGATGACAGCATGCATGACTGTCCTGCTCCACCCTCTGTTCTCTTAACATTTCTGTTAGGCAAGGCCAACTGAGAGAGACAGCGACTGCCCTGACATCACCTACTACATTCCATGGCTGATCAAGTATTGGACCCTCCAAGTATCACTCTGACCACTATACTGCATTGCCAACCTAATCACAATGAGGCAAGCTTTACCAGGGCCGTTTCACACTACAAAATTATTGCACGATCTTTCCACGTTAGCCACCCTGGTTGCATCCAAGTGATCCCGGGTTTGTAGTTTGTGGAGGCACCAAAGCAATCCTGGGGAGAATTCTAGGTGCCCCTAACTAAGATGCAGATTCCAGGATCCTACAGGATGCAGCCATGGCAGTTAAAGCATAATTAAAGCACCATAATTGTGTTGTGTCTTGAGAAATCATGAAGATTTGAGGGAAAGAAGCCATTGAAGATGTGGGGCAGCAAGCACTGCCTTGTTAACAAAATCTTAGCTGCCCAATGTGATTAAAGTGATGGACCTTTGATGTGGAGAAGCAGAGGGTGATATCCTCTGACATTACTTGTGAAATTAAGATGTAGGAAGGGTTAAGTCATCCCTTCTTGTCCATTGTTCCTGAGCAAATCCTTGCACTTGCATTAAGGTTAGGGGAGCCAAACTGCACTTGAACCTAACCTGAAACCTCTCCCCAAAAATCATCTCTTTAAAAAATCTGATACTTTACCTGAACAATTATTTAAAAAACCTTCATTTCTCCCAACAATGAGTAAAGTACAGCCCATAGTGGCAACTGATGAAATCAGTGGGGTTACTGAATATATTCTGGGGTTTGATTGGACCTTAAACGAGCTAGGCCTAAACTGCTAATTTTTGTCTCCAAAATATGTTTGGCAACTTGGATCACTCCTTTAAAGTTCAGACTCAAATTTAGAACTGATCCTTCACTTCTCCAACATTTAAGCACTTAGATTAAGTTAAACTCAGTCTGACTCTTCACATTTCATGGTAGACAATTTGGTGTCTTCCAGATAATTAGACTATAGTTCTCCAAATTCCATCCTGACATCTGGAGCTGCTGTCGGTGGCCAATGGGAACTGAAGTCCAAAACCTCTGAAGGGCCTCAACTTGCCTACCTCTGGGTCACGTGCTGTGAATTGGGAATGTTCATCTCCCTGTGTCTCTTATGAATACAACTTGTGTAAGTGTTTGGTTCCAGATATAAAATGATGGTATATTTTAAATTTTATATAATTTTTACAATATAATGTTTATGATGTTTTCAGGCCTCTTAAACCTGTGAGAGTGTAGAGCTTCAATGTCTCTTAATCCAGTTATGGAAACACGTGTCACATAATATTGAAATGAGCAATATTTAGGAACTTACCAAAAACACTCAGCACAACTACAGCCGATCCTAGAATGGCACAGACTGCCCCTAGTATCCCCAGTGAGATCTTGTACTGAAAGAGCCTCTTTGAGACATCTGAAAGAATTCAAAAATTGGTGAAGAAATGACCTGAACTATGAATTTAGGGATTTATTCTCGGAATTATATACATTAAGATTAGGGAAAAGCAAAACCTCTTTTAATACAATGTCAGGGTTTTTCTCCTATTTTTGGCATATGTTTCAGAAAACTGTCCTTATCTCCATCATGTCGTGCATTGAGATATCCTTCAGAGCAGAGAAAAAGCTATTGTAATGTAAATAGGCTCACTGGCTATCTAAAATTGCCTCCAGCTCCCTGCAACTGCACAATCCAACATTTAATGGTGGATAATGACTGCGGATGTCCACTGTCTACTATAAGATGCTAGACTCTATCTTACACCCAATCTGCCAAAGTGGAGGGATGAAGGAAATCATTTCCATTTGCTACTTGGAACTGGCTAGCTCAATAAAATGGAAGCAAGCATTACCCAGAGATGCTTTTGGTTTGGCAGTGGGTGTTTTACAAATTAGCATGGTTTGCATACATGCTTTCTTTTCCCACTCCCTGCTCAACCTATGAATGTGTAAATAAACAGTTTCCCACAAAAAAATGCCATAGGTATTTAAAACTTTCACTTCACAGAGAAACTGATTCTACAGAAGGCTGTAAGGAGACTTCATAGGGTTTGTGGGAAGGGCAAGAGGCTGTACATTCAGGAAAGGTCTACACGGCTGTAAATGGAAGTCATGTTTTTCTAATTCCTCTACTCAGTTATAGACAGTAATGAAGATCAAATGAAAAACTGAAATGTGGAACACTTTTGATAATTCCCTCCTCAATTTGTTCAGTTTTTGAATACCTTTTTATTATTATTACATCTGTTCCACTTCAGAGATTTGGTGCATTATTTCAATGCATGATTTATCCTTAATCAGAAGATGACGGCCTTGTAGGCAGGATGTATAACCATGTCTCTCTTAATGCCCCCCATAAACTAACAAAAACAAAACTGTTCCACTGAGTCTAATATATTTTAACATGTTAAAAATAATACGTTATCACTACTATCAGAGAACTGTCAACCAATAGCAGGTGAGCCAGCTGTTACAGTTTTTGAAAGCACTCTCTCTCTGTCTTTAATATCCTGCCATTCTCCAGGCATGGGGCCTATGGGAACATTTTTTATAATATAAAAATGCTGCATAGGTCATGCAAAAGAATAAGATTAACACCCTGAATTTCAATGAAGTCAGGTTTATATATCAAAGTAAACTATTAATACTGTTAGTTTTGGTCACTTAATACAGTTCAATGCACCAATAGCCCATGTCAAAGAGCCCTCAGGCCCAATGCCCTCCCCACATCAAACCTAACTCTTTTAGTAGTTGCCTGCTTCCCTGACCCAAAATCTGCCTTTTTTTTTCAGGGTTTTTTGATTGCAATGATATTCTTAAAAATTTTCTGTTTGGCTCCACCCTAAACCATGGGGTCCAAAAAACCCGCATACAACATGGTATTCTGAAGGCGATCATAGTGTGGCAATAGTTTTATGAAGCTGATATGATGGGCACAAAAATACTTTTGTTTGTTTGATTGATTGATTGATTGACCTAATAAACATATACGTTTCTTTATTTTTTCTACAGTTACATGTTTGAAAGAAGGATGTTTCTCTTTTACACTTTCATAATAAAACAGAAATTTTATGCCTTTTTACAGATTTGGTGGAAACTTAGAGAGATGAAATAGCTCATTTAAGCTTATTAATCACTCTGATTAATCAGTATTGATTATTTGGTTTAGCAGCTAGCTGGTATTAATAAGGTCTGTTCACAAACCCTTTTGATGACCAGACTCTCAAGCAAGGAGGACAAATTTATCCGGATAGCAGCAAGGATAAACTTAGAGTTTTGACTTTTTGAGTGTCTAAAAGAAAGATTTAAGAGATGGGGAAATAGAGAAATAATTAATCTATTGATCCCAATAGCAAATTTAATAAGATAGTCATGGAAAGAACCAATGCAACTACAGAGAAAGTTCAAGCAAAGTTGGAGTTAAACTGGGGCATCTCTGAAAGGGAAACTCACTTACCACTTCACCTCACCCCCTTTTTTTTCCTCATTCCCCTTCTTTCTCTCCTTTATTTCCATTGGGATTTGAGATTTGCAAACTTCTCTTAAGATGAGCACTTTGGTTGGGTTTTGGGCCAAAAGTAACTTTTGGAATTTCTCTTTGAAATAGAGAAACATTTTTCAGATACTTGGGAAACAAGAACTTGGGATTTTCTTTTTCAGCACATAAATTAAGCATCTCTTTTCTCTCTGAAATTCTTTCCAGTTTCTTAATGTTTCACTCAAAATGTGTCATTTCATAAACACAGTCCAAATTCATACAGAATGGTTGGACATCCTATTACAAATAATCCATTCCTTCTAAAAAATCTTCACCTCAAACAGAGCTGCCCCCTCAGTGCAGAGATTAATAGCATAGAAATCTATTAAAATGAATTGGCAAGCAATCTTAAAACTTACTGGAACCATGAACCGATTGCTGGAGCCCCATACACCCAGGTTCAGAAGGGAGCCTGAGGTCAGCATAGCAGATCTCGTCTTCCATACCGTAAACAGCAAACAAGACATAGATACTGTGAGTGCAATAAAGAGGAGGCGGCCAGCAGCTTTCAGGAAATGTGTTTCTCAAGCTGACCACCCAATGCAATGTGCAGTCAGGAAGAAGTGCTATTGTTACAAAGATCAACATTGTTCAAATTAACCAACCTTCCAAAATACACTTGGTTTTTTTTTCTTTTTATTTGCAAAAAAGAAAAGACAGAAAGGGGAACGAGTGTTAGACTACATTTTTTTCCCTTGTCAATGCTGATGCCATTCTATACAACACAATTGTCAGTAATTGTATCTTGTTACTTAAATGAACTGAGCAAGGGCAAAAATACCTACAACTGCACAGTCCATACATAAACATATGTCCTCCTATTGTGGATTTGTCATGTTTAATATTTCTGTCATTACTCATTAAGATTGCCATGGGCATCACCACTTTACTTAGGAAGAGAGATCCCTCTTGGAACTAATGGATTCAAATTACAAGAAAATATGTTCTACCCAAACATTAGGAAGAACATTTTTACCAGGGAAGAACTCTTTGGCAGTAGAATAGACTGCCTCACAGAATAGTGGACTGTCCATTTTTGGACGTCTTTACACAGAGATTGGTTAGGCATCTGTCAAGTGTGCTTTAGTTGTATATTCTTGCATAGGAGGAGGTTGAATCAAAATAGGTAAGCTCTGTAAATAATCTCCATTTGCTATGGACCACTTCCAGTATAAATAATCTCGAAGGCATCAAACCCCTTGGGATTCCCTCTAACGAAAAGTCACAAAATAAGTATAAAGTAATTAACAATCAAATCCAGATATATTATCAATCCCTTTCTTTGTCTGCAAGAAATCTTTAACTGGTGCACAGTCTCTGCAGAATTTGCTATTCACCTTTCCATCCAGAATGTAAGTTTGTGCATTTCAGCTATATTCATCAATTTCTCCACCCACTCAGCAGTGTACCTTGGCCCAAATGGGGCAGGGGCAGGGGCAGAGGCACGGGTGTGGGACTAAAGCATGTAGGGATGGGGCTACAGCGTGTGTGGGTGAGACTGCGGCACATGGGGGAGGGGCTACAGCACACAGGGAGCAGACAAGGAGTGGTATTGCCCCCCAAAAAGTGCTGCTCAGGGAGCCTCACCCCCTCACGCCCCCCCCACGGCACTGTACCCACTCTTGTAATAGCAATTACTCTCCAATATCTAGCAAATACTATCCTGGCCACCATAATCACGTGCCAAATCAGTCTTTCAAGATCTCTTTCTTCCTTTTTCTCCAATTTCAACACACCCAACAGGAAGAATTCTGATTTCAGTTTGATTTTTATCTTCCAAATCTTTTGCATTGTGGATTTGATGTTCATCCAGTATTTTTCTGCTTTATTGCAACCCCACCATAAATGGTAAAATGTTCAAGTCTGTTTGCTACATTTCCAACAAGTATTTTTGGAACCTTTGTACATCTTAGCTCTTCTAAATGGGAGGTTTCAGCTATCCCGATATTTGTTGGAAATCAAATTCTGCCAAAATGTAAGGTGCAACAAATTCTCGCCTGCCTTGCAGACAATTTCCTTTTCCAGAAGGTGGAAGAGGCAACAAAGGAATCAGATATTTTAGCTCTGATCCTAACCAACAATGATGACCTGGTCAATGGGGTGGAAGTGACAGGATCCTTAGGTGGGAGTGGCCATGTTTTCCTGGAGTTTGTTATACAGTGGAAAGGGGAAGCCAAGAACACTCAGACTGCACTCTAGACTTTAAGAAGTCTGACTTCAGTAAACTTAGGGAAACATTGGGAGTGATCCCATCGTCAGGAATACTGAAAGAAAAGAAAGATTATGATGGATGATACCAGTTTCAAGAAAGTGAGATGTTGAAGGCAGAATTCCAAACAATTACAATGGGGAGGAACAATAAAAAGGGCTTTGGAGTTATGTCCGGAGCAAAAGGTTGATCAACGAAATGGTAGGGCCATTATGTGGAGAAGATGGTGAAATGCTTACAGGGGACAGAGGAAAGGCAGAACTACTCAACACCTTCCTTGCCTCGCTCTTCTCGCAAAAGGTAACCAGTGTTCAGCCATGGGAAAATGGAGCAGATGATGCAGAAATGCAGCACAGAATAGGGAAAGAGATAGTGCAGGAATACCTGGCTACTCTAAATGAATTCTAGTCTTCAGGGCCAGATGAGCTGTTTCCAAGGGTATTAAGTTATCTCAGAACCACTGGCAATAAACTTTGAGAATTCTTGGAGAACACAAGAAATCCCATTGTTATCCCACAACAAGGGTGACTCGGGGTCCACCTGTGGTGCCAGTACCTCCATGTGAGAATGACGAATTAATTAGCTTAATTAGGAGGCCTATGAAAGGTGGAGTAATCAAATGAGATCATTCCACCAATGTTTACAGACTCTTGCAGAAAAGAACCAGCCAGAGATTTCAAATGTAAACTATTTTTTTTATTTTTTAAAAATATTTTAAATATTTTTATTGAAAATTACTGAAAAACTGTATTCGATGTATTCAATAAAATTTAAGAATGATTTTAATACATTTTAAATACATGTTACATTTAGCAAAATATAAGAACTAAAAATCAGAATTTATATAGATACTAAATGTAAATAACATAAATTCCCTTTCCCCTAATCAACTTCCTTCTCCAAAGGTCGTGGGTGCTCCTCTATTTCTACCTGAACTTCTGATTAATTTCTATTTCTTATTTGGTGATTGTGATGAAACCTGGAGGGAGGGGCATGGCAACTGAGCCTCCATAGTGACCAGGAGTGGTTTAAAATGATTGATCGGTAAAGTGGAACCCAGGGGAGCTTAAGGGAGGGGTGAACCAAGCGAGGAGGAGAAAACAGAAATGTAACTGACACGGGAGGGAGTTAGTGGGAAGAAGAGTCCAGTGAGGGACAGAGAGAAGAGAGCTGTGTTAGGCCCTTTTCACACGTGGAGGGAGAAACAGGGTAAAATGCGCTGAAACGGAGCTTACCGGCAACTGGGTAAGTCCGTCGCCACGCGGAGCAGCACGAGTTCGCTGCTCCACAGTCCTCGGCATCCTGCGGCATCCAAAATGGCGGCTTACGGCTGGCGGAGGCTCTCCACCAACTGGAGAAGCTCACCAGCCGGAAGCCCACTCCTGGCAGATCTGCAGACATGCACTTGCGCGCTCCTGCAAATCTACACCGGGCGCTGCAACGGGGCTGCACAGGGCTGCACGCTCCATGTTTCTTAAAAACCTCATCAAAAGTGGTTTTTAAAAAACACACAGCGCCACCACTTCCGGTTGCTCCTGCACGGATTGGGGTGTGGAACTACACTAAAGTAGTCCACCCCAATCCACTTCAAGGTGTAGACAACCTCCGTTAGAGGTTGCAGTACAACGTTTTATTACTCTGGTGTGGAAAGGGCCTTAGAGAGCTGAGAAACAGAGTGAATGATTGACAGTAAATGAGCTGAGCGGAGAGAGAGGGAGAGAGAAAAGGGATGTGCTGTATTATAAGGATTTAGTTACAAACAAGTTACAGTAACAGTGTTTCAATAAAATGTAACTTTCTGTTTTTATAAAAGCAGTCTCACAGAGTGTCATTCTACATAAGGGATTATACACGCTACCATTACAACAGTAGTGTCAAGAGTACCACTTTCTTTTAGGATTAAAAGCCCGCTTTTTGCTGAGAAGGGCCAGAGTTTAAGGAAAGCAGGGGAGGGAGATCAATCTGGTCGGAGGAGGCCAAAGGGGGACAATAGTGAAACGGGTGCCGCAATTCCCAGTGCGGGGAGGAATAGAAGCAGGCCTGTGTGTGTGTGTATGTGTGTGTGTCCTGGCTTGATCCAGAAATCTCCCACGCCGTGCAGACCTGTACACAAGGTGTGTTAGGCTGGGCGGAAGGAAACGTCATAATGATGCTTCTCTACTGTTTCTTTTAAAAAATTGTTAATACAAATGCCAATACAATAATGCAATTACAATAATAAAAATAATTTTTAACTCAATTTACATTTCTTTAACTTACACCAGACTAAATCTTACTCCTTCTGAGATGTTTAATAACTTGAAGGTTAAGTCAGCACTAGCTCTATAGCTAGTCTCCCCCACCACTTTTTCCCTAGTGGAGCTATCATGTTCCGTGTATCTTGGAATTGCTTATTCATTTTATCTGATAATATCAATGTTAATTTGTCCATTACAGCTATATTATATAATTTCATTAACCACTCCTCTAGGGTTGGTGTAGTGGGGCACTTCCATTACTGGACTAATGTTAGATGTGCTGTTGTTATCGTATATAATATAATTTTCTTTTGATCTTTCTTTAATTGCTGTATTTGTTGGATATCTTCCATCATATTAAGTAGACAAAATTGAGTGCTCAACAGAAACTTGATCCATAATATCTTCATAATCTTGTTGTGCACTTGTTTCCAAAATTTTCTTACGTATTTACAGCGCCATGAAGTACAGAAAATATATGGAAAAATTTCATCACATTTCCAACATGTGGGATTTTTATTCTTAGTTCTTTTAGCTGCATTGGTTAGGGAGAGATATCACTTATGTAGCATTTTATAATAATATTCCCTTAGACTTATATGTTTTACATATTTTAGAGTGTTATTCCATGATCTCTCCCAATTGTCTAGCTGAATTGAAGCCCCTATGTTTTGTGCCCACTGACCATATTATTTTTCACTACTTCCTCTTCAAGCTCTAATTTTAATAATAGTTTATAAATCTTTCCTGTGTTGATTGATAATAGTTTGTTGAATTCTCTCTCCTTTATTTCAATATCCATGGATTTTTTAAATCAATCTTATATTTTTCTATTAAGTGTCTATGTAATAACCAATGAGATGTAAGTCTCTATTCTATTAATACTTCTTTCATTTTTGGGTAGGTTTTATCACCTTTTATGTTCAGCAGATTTTGATAAGTTATCCATTTATTCAATTTTGGCATCTCCCTCTTATAAAAGATTTAGTGAATGGATGCCCATAAAGGAATCTTGGGATAAAGAATTGACTTGTATTTTAACCCCAAATTCTTAGAAGTGAGCATCTTATAAAATGGTTGTTAAATTCTGTATTGATTCTAGCCTTATCATATGTAATATATGTGTGCCATCCAAATGGTAAATCCACGCCCTCTAGCTGTAAGAATTTTTGGTTTCTTAAGGTGATTCATTCTGTGATCCAGCTCAAACAGCTTGCATCATAGTAGAGTTTTAGATCTAGCAGGCTCAGGCCACCTCTTTCCTTTCTGTCTTTTAAAATTTTATATTTTATTACAGGTTTCTCCCATTCCATATGAACAAGCTTAAGTCTTTATCCCACTCTTTGAATGGTTTATCATTTATTATTATAGGGAGGTACTGAAAAAGAAAGATCAACATAGGTAAAACATTCATTTTTATTGTAGTGATTCTTCCTAGCAAGGACAAGTCTATTTTTGTCCATCTTTGAAGATCACTCTTAATCTCTTGCCAGACTTTTTTTTTACAATTATTGTCAAATAAATCTGTATTATTCTTTGCAATGAAGATGCCAGGATATTTAACTTTTTTTATAATTGTATAATCTGTTTGAAAAGATATTTGTTTTTCCTCAAATTCTGATATGTTCTTGGTAATCACTTTCATTTTTTCCTGATTCATTTTAAAACTGAAAACTTCTCAAAGTTATTTAGTATTGGTAATAACCTTGTGAGGCTTTGAACTGGGTTCTTGAATAAGATCACTAAGTTATATGCAAAAGTCTTTACTTTATATGTTTGATTTCTAATTTGTACTCTTCTTATTTGTGGATCTTGACTTATTTTCTTATTTAGTATCTCTACTGTTATCAGAAATAGTAAGTGTGATAAGGGGCAACCTTGTCTTGTCCCTTTTCTATTTTTTTTTCTGTTTTCTTGCATTAATAATTATTTGCGCCTTTTGGCTTGTTTATATTGCTTTCATCCATTTTACAAAGAAGTTTTCCAGATTCATCTTACAGAGTATCCCAAACATAAACAACCATTTAATATTGTCAAAGGCTTTCTCTGCATCTAAAAATGTCATGGCAAGTTTCCTTTGTGTTTATGGAAATATTCTATAATATTTAATATTGTTCTGTGATGGTATTCTTCAAATTTCTATTAGGGCAAAATCCATTTTGATCTTCCTGGATCCAATCCTGAAGTATGGCTGTTAACCTATTTACTAGTATGGAGGCAAATATTTTAATTGACGTTTGGTAAAGAGATTAGTCTGTAGTTTTTAGGCTTCAGTAGGTCTTTCTCATCCTTAGATATTAATTTAATATTTGCTTTACCCAACGATGATGGTTTATTTGATGTTTCCATATCATAAATAGGTTTTTAGTAAAAGGTGAAAGATTTATACAATCTGAAGAGAAATTAGAGTATGATAAGGCTAGAATCAATACAGAATTTAACAACTATTTTATAAGATGCTTGCTTCTAAGAATATGGAAAAAAATACAAGTCAGTTTTTTATTGCAAGATTCCTTTATGGACATCCATTCACAAAATCTTTTAAAGGAGGGAAATGCCAAAATTGAATAAATGGATAACTTATCAAGATCTTTTTTTTTCACTTCCAGTGGCCATGGTGCAAGGATTGGCTGGGTTTCACCGAGCTGGTGAGACCCTCGGGGAGGTCAGGTGTCTGCTAATATCAATGATTGTAGGACAAATTGCATTATCCCCTTGGTAAAGAGGACTTGGAGGGGCTTGCTGAAGACCCTGTACCAGTTGAGAGTACCAGAGGAGAAGTGGAGAAGAGGAGATCTGGTTGCAGACAGCACTGAAGGGGTTGCAGAGCCACCATTACCTCGCTGAGGTGCCTGATTTGGCTCAGTCTTGCCACCACTTTTTATCTTGTATTTAAAGTTTCTTAACACAGTGCTCTTTTGTTTTGAGGCGAGATTGTTCCTGCTGGTTTTTCTCTTTACCATGATTGGTAAAGCCAGCTTTATGTCATCGTGTTCTCTTAGCCTGGAGACCGGCTCAGATCAGTGTGGTACATTATCTTCATAGCCTTCTTATTTAATGCTTTAATATCTGTTTTGTTTTGTTTTTGTTTCTACCTGATAGAATAAGTTAAGTGCTGTAAAGTTCTGTAAAGGTTTCTTTCTTTGGGGATATCGCAATATACATTATTAATTACATCTTACCCTAATTTGCCTTTCTTTTGTTTGTTACATTGAATTTATAAAGTGCCAGCTTTCGATCACGTTTAGGTTTGCATTTTCAGTTCTCTGAGATCTAGCTCAGTTGGCAGAGTTGAATATATTATAGTTAATTAACTCAAGGTTGTTCTAGCTCTGTGGTTAAATCAAGGACAACTATCCTTAGTCATTAGACCTTGAATCATACTCTGTTCTTCTTTATCTATCCCCCTCCATCTACATTGTTGTGCAAGAAGGGCTCCATCTGCTGGTTAATTTATAAAATTCATAACTGTATTTTCTTCTTTTTTTTTCTTCACTATCTGATTGAATTCATTTAGATTGGCAATATCTATTTAAAATATTCTTAATATTCTTAAAGTGCCTTTCTTTCTTCTTGTTTTGTAATTCATTTAAATTGAGGGAATAGATTTTTTCACTTTGATATTATCATCAGAATCTGGGGCTTCTATACTTAGTTGATAATCATACAATTTATAATTAATTAAATGAAACTGACGCTTAATTTAACCTTATGCATAATAAAGTACATTATATTCAGTTAAATAAATTTCCCAGCAAATTTACTAGAATCAAATAATCTGACAAATTTAAATATGCCAAATAGACTAATAAATTGAGTTAAATTAAATTAACTAATTATTTTTTTAAAATATATATATTAATTTTTCACAACCAGAAACATACATCACCATGTTAGTTTGTCTCTCCCCCCCACTTTCCTATATTATTCTTCCCCAGTTCAGTTGTTACTATCTTTTTCATAACGAATCCTCCATTTTTATACAAGTACATTCTTAACTAGAACATATCTTCCAACTGCCCTGATATGTTAGGGACAATTGGTGGGAGCCATGACAGTCTCTTAATGCTTTTGTCAAGTAGAGTAAATAGAGAAGATCTCTGTAGGCTATGCACATTCCAAAACTGCTGTAAATGGTAGGATATATACATAATTTGGGGGCAGACAGTTGAGAAAGACATCTCACCAGCTCTGTGTTGTTAAATAAATTTCTGTCCTCATTTCACTGATGCATCCATACTTGAATTCATTTAGGAAAAGAGTTTTAGAAGTGGGATGCATGGGACTCCAGTCCTGGAGCTGGCTAGCCTGGGGAGATGGGACCACATATAAATAAGAAATAAGTCATGCCATACTAACCTTCTCTTTTTACAATAGAGTAACAAGCTTGATAGATGAAGGGAATGCTGTGGATGTAGCATATCTTGATTTCTGTAAGGCCTTTGACAAAGTTCCTCATGACATTCTTGCAAAGAAGCTAGTAAAATGCGGGCTGGACAGGGCTACTGCTAGGTAGATTTGTACTCAAAAGGTTCATATCAGAATAGTTGAAATCTCCCATTACCACTGCATCTCTCCTTTTTGAATATGTGGTCATCTGCTCCAGGAGGGCATCATCTAAATCTTCAGGCAGGCTTGGAGGTCTGTGGTAGACCCTCTACAATAACATCCCTATTGTTTTTCACTCCCTTAATTCTTATGCAGATGCTCTCGACCTGACTTCCTGGATTCTTAAATCTCTTGGATCTCTTCACAGGTGAAAACATTATTGACATATAAATATCCTTGACATATTGAGTGGAGCTAAAAGAAACTAGTTAAACACCTTTTGAAATTTTGTATTGCTTGGAATTACTTATGACACCCAATAACTTCTGCCTGTTTCTTATTTTAATAAAAATCACATTAAATTTTTATAAATTCTGATTCAGTAGAGTACTTTCATTTAGAAACATGCTGCCACAGTTCAGTAAATCATTCTGAGTAACAACTGACAGGCTTTTACCCCTTATACACTAAGGTGATGGTTTTCAAGTGAAAGCAGGGGTGTATCAGAAGGGGGGACAGGGTGCTATAGCAGGCTGAAAGGGAAGATGCCTGTCCCCCTCCACACAATTATTCTGTTAATGAAAGAGGTAAAGCCCAGAAGCCCATCTACTTCATTAATGGAGGTACACCTGTATACAACTTGATTCTATGTGGAAGTTCAACAGCTCAACACTCTCAAGCAGAAGGCACCAGCAACTGTCTCTGAGTGCGTACGCCCCCCTTGCTACCTCTTGGGCCAGACTCACGATACAATAGGCCCTCAATGATTACAAATCTGGGCCTCTTCATCGTTGGAGAAGACTTCGCCTCTTCCTTTGCTCTGGTCCAGGCAGCTTGAAGGCTCTCATCTGCTTCCTGGTTTTCCTGGAACTGCTGTCGCTGAACAGGAACCAGCTGTTCCACCTGGAGTGGCAGACTCGCCTCAGATTCTCGTTGCACTGCAGCTTCTCCAGGTTCTGTTCCCTTGGCTGGGGTATCTTCTGGAGTTTCCGCTGCTGTTGAATCCCTTGCTGGCTTTGGAGTCAGCATTGTTGGATTCTCCTCCTCTGCACCAACCTTTTGCATCTCAGGCAAGTTGTCCAGCACCTGACTCTGCTCAGTGCTCACTTGAGACTCTCCCGCCCCCCTGAGCAACGCTGAGTCAGGTGTGACAGGGACCAGCATGAGACCAGGCTGACTACCCTCTTGGCATGGAGAAGCTCTTCCTGGACTTCCGCCAGCAGCTGCTCTGACATCCAAGGTATCAGCATGGATGGTCTTGATCTCTGGGCCTACGATGCTATGTTGCGAGTCTGCCCCAGGTTCCTCCACCTCTTCCGGCAGGACTCCTTCTGGTGTAGCAGGAGACAGTGACTGCAGTCCAAGTTCAGGTTGGCCCTCAGGTTGCAGTGAAGACTCCCTGGCGGCCGATGCAACCACTAACTGGGCCAACTCAGACTTCTGCTGACAGTTGGCTTTAATATGTCCAAGCTCTCCACAGAGAAAGCATTTAGGGCTAGCCTTCTTCCCTGGCTGGCCCTGCGCGCTGGCCACAGGCTGCTGGCTGTAGCGGGGTTGTGACTTCGTGGTAGAGCTGTTCATCTGAGGCTTCGTGTCGTTTAGTGATGACCTTGGGGTAGAAGTGTTGTGCTTCTGTACAGGTCGTCGAGAGATATCTTGGCGTGGCTGTTGGTATTCCTGCTTGTCTGTAGAATGCATTACCACAGTAGGCTGGAACACCTCCTCACCTCTGGAGGCAACAAACCGATGTGCTGCCCTGGCAGCCTCTTCTAGGTGTATCATTTCCATTGTTTTAGCCAGGAACCCTGAAATCTGTTCAGGTGTTAACTTGTCCTGCATGAGGCTTATTGCTTCCCAGAAAGCAGCAGGGGGCCCAAGGCTGTTGCTGGCATAGCAGCCCCTTGCTGTGCCAGATTACTACCACTAGGGGTAGCTGGTTGAGCAGATGAGCTAACTTCTGTAGCATCCTGCTGTGTGGCATTGCTGCCAGTAGGGGTTGCTGCAACTTCAGGATCCATACTGTATATTACCAGTCTTCCAGACCTGAGTTTCATACACTAACTATCTGTGCACGCGAAAACTTAAAAAACAAACAAACGTCTGATTGGCTGATCCAAAGAATATACAGTGCCAGAATCCCAAAACCAAGAAAAGTGGAGAAATCCCAAGCCTTTCTCCTCAGCCCCCTTTTCGTCACCCCCCTCCTCCTCCTGAAGGAACAGAGAGAACAAGAAAAAACCTGCCTCAGTGACTCAATTGGGGTACTTAGCAAATTCCTGCTACAAGCACCTTTCCTATTGATATGTAGATTTACTCGCTGGGCTGCTTGAGAGCAGATTGAAAAATGCTGGCTGCTGACTCAAAACACAATGAGTTTAGCAGCTTTAACAATCCATCTCTCACTACCAAACGGGAAAAGAAGGAAATCCAAAGGAAAAATCACTTCTTTCCCAAACACAGGCTTTGCATGACAGAGCAGGCAGCTCTTCACTGAAAGCCCTCCTCCCCGTCTGAAGGGATGGAAAGGGGAAAAAAAAAAATCCAGAGAGCCCCCTTTCGGGAAGAGTGGCTCTCAATTAGCCAGTGGGCAACTCCGCCCCCCCAACCTCCCCCTCTCCCTCCCGTTCCAGCCACCAGGAAGGAGAGAAAGGAAAAAAAAATTCCAAAAAGGCTGTTTAAGCAACAAAGCCAAACCAAGCCCCCTCAACTTCCTATTCCCCCTCCTTTTCAGACTGCAAGGAGGGAGAGAAAGGGGGAAAACAAAGAAACAAAACTTCTCAAAGCCTTTTAAAACAACCAAGGGCAAACAAAGCCCTCTCTCACCCACTCCCCCCCTCTCCTGAGCTTAATTCCTTGCAGGAGACACAGGGATAATGGAAACTGAAAACCCCCTACCTTCTGCAATTTAAACCCCCAACTCTCCAATTCGATACCGCTGCCACCATGTGAGGCTGGAGAATGCCACATCCCACCATACGCCACCATGTGAAGCTGGAAAATGACACCATGCGCTGCTGGGATGTATATTCCAGCCTTTTATGATTTTTAGCTGTTAATTCATCTTCGCTGCCACCACCCGCTGAATTATGAATTATCTGGACATTTGGACAGTACAGCGGGACCCTGTCCAGCCACGTACATCCCTAAGCTTAAGGATCTTCCTTTTCCCCAGTCTACCTAGCTTGGCGTGGGAAGGAGAGAAACAGGGTCTTTTACAGAAAGTATTTATTAAAGATATTCAAATAAACAAGGCAAATTACCACACATGGGAAGCCCCCTCCTCCCAGGCACGCTTAGTTACAAGTAGTTACAAAAGAACAGATATAAAAGCACAGATACATTCTTTAGATCAGCCAGTCTCCAAAATAACAGAAAAGTCCCTAACGCAACTAGATAACTTTAGTCTAATTACTCACAGTTGTTCCTAGGCTTAGATGTTGTAAAGGAAGGGCCAGGAGGCGAGGCCGATGGCCTCCAGCCTGCTACTGGCACAGAGCCCCCCTCCAGGAGGCTCCTTGGTTGTTATCCCTTTGTTATCTCCTTGTTGTCTCTTTGTTCTCCCTCGGCCACATGGCCTCCAAGAAGTTTTATAACTTCTTCTTGGAAGCATCTGGAAGCATCCTGAAGATGCTCACTTCTTTCCCTTTTGATTGGTCAGTTCTCACCCTATGACCTGTGATGCTGACTCACATGACCTATGATGCTGACCACATGACCTATGATGCTGACCACATACTAAAATGTAATCTAATCCCAACACCTTATTAACCCTTGGTTTACCTGACGAGGTAAGTTTCCCCCTTTGCTAATTCTAGATAATGGGCAGCCCCATTATCACAGAAGCTGAGGCTATAATTTTCAACTTCACTGTGGGCTATTTAGCCTTGCAATTGCTTGGAAGCAGAGTTATTAATGTCAAGAGATTTTCTCTACTTTCTTCCATCTCTAGTATGGCCTCCTTCCCCTATTAAAGTGTTCACACAGCTGCTGCATTTTCTAATTTTCAATGGAAAACCCCATGGGAGAGAAATATACCAGAATTCTTTCAGTGCCTACTGAGGATGGTACAGCAGCTGTGGAAGTAGTAAAGCACTGGAGAAACAGACTGGCATTGCTGCCTGCTCTTCTGCACCACTGCAGCATGAACTTGGAAAAGGGGCAGCTGCTAGTATAGTCTGCCAACAGGATTCAGGATTAAGTTGCCATTGATGTTCCCTTACTAAAGATAGGCCATAAAAGGGGATGAGAACCCTATTTTCCTCCCTAGAGATGCACTGCCATCCAACAGAAGGTGAAAAACTAAAGAGGGAAGGTTGCCAAAATGTTTTTGCAGGTAGAAGGTGTCTTTTACATCGCACAGTTATAGTGCTATGATTCACTATCAAATAGTGCTATGTAACCATGATGACTGCATTATACGGGATTCTGGGGTTTGGCAGATGGTACTTTAGTGAGGCACTAGAGATCTCAAACTAAGACTTACTGTATTTCTACCCTTGTAGTCTAGCACTCTTTTGACCACTTATATGATGGCTTGTCTTCATACATATTCCATGTACTGCACATTTTGGTTTGGGCCAACACTGTTTCTTCCACATCCTATAGATTCTTGCAATTTGTACTTTAGGGAAAAGTACTTAATCCCAAGAATCCATAGGATGGAATCCTGGTTGTTCAGAAGTTGAATCATAGTGCTATAACTGCATAGTGTGGAAGAAACAGTGTTGGTGTTACCCTGTTCTCTGGGGGTCCCGGGAGGGGCACCCAAATAACCAAACACAAACACAAAGTTGGGGAAATTAACTGGAGCAGCCTCTTAAGCTAGCAAGAGGTAGGGTAACTTAGCAGAGATCTTGTAACCCAATGTCTATGGGGTCAGGTCAGCTAAGTAGACAGTTTTAAAATGGCAACGATGATTATCTTTATTAAAAAGACAAACAAACATTAAAGGCACCACAATCACACAGCTAACTGAGGAAGTAGAAATAAGAGTTTTCGGGGGAAACAGGTGATACGACACCTTTTTTCATAGCCCTGAAGAAGTTGAAGATAGCAGGGAAGAAAGCTCAGCACGGTTCGCTGAGGGAAACTCGCCAGACAAAACGGCAGCAAGGTGGTCTGGAACTCGGGAGCGATCTGAGGTGATCTCAGAATCGGGGGCTTTTTATAGGGTGAATTGTGACTGCAGGCCATGTCATACTCGGTGAGAACAATGCGAGTTTGGAGCAGGACAAAGTTTTGGAAAAGGTCAAGTTTTTCATGATCAGCTTAGTGCGGATTTAACAATAGTATAGCCAGTATGCAAAAGCAAGGTACTTAGCTTGGCTTTGTAAGACTATCGGCTCGGGGCCGGGCGTCTTTGTTTAGAGTCGCGCTTAAGCAAGAGGTGTTTGCAGGAGAGGACCCTGAAGCAATGGAGTGGCTCTGTTCTGCCTGCCTAGGTGGAGAATGGAATGTCCAACAATTACCGGCTGCGCCTGTTTACGTGCTTGTCCAGAGGCCTCGCAAACACGTGGAGCGGGGTGGCAGAGGAAGGCCAAATGATTTTGATATCAAAAGAGATATCTAGTGTTATCACCGGGTAGGCCTGGGCTGAAGTAAGAATCCCACCCCCCAAAAAATGGGTGATATTGGGACAATACAGAACATTTTCCAATTAAACATTTAAAACCAAATTTAGAGCCAAATAGAGGTCTACAGATTCTGGGGTCGTATCACTCCGGGGGCAACAGGCTTTTTGCAACATTCCTATCTAGTAAAAAGCAGTCCTTAACTAACAAAATCCTAAACCTAACCACATTCATGCAGACAAACACAAATCAACAATGGCAAATGGCAACTGAAGCAATATCAATGGCATTTAACAGTAGCAATAGCCATGAATGGTGAGCAGTGAACAAAAACCCTCCCACCAATGGAGAAAGGCAAAACAGTAATGCAAAAATGGAAATAAGCAATAACAGAACGAAATACTGTTAATCCAATGCAGGGTCTGGCAATGAAAGTAATCCAAGAAGCAAACAGTTCCGTGTGGATACTGGCTCAGAGTCTCTAGTCCAGGGGAGGGGAGGTGCAAGCAAAAGTCTCTGAACCCCCCACCCCTGGGTACAGGAAAAGCCTGGTGACTGGAGCAAACAGCAAAATAAGTCCAAGTTGGGCTGAAGTAATAGCAAAGTGTCCAAGCTCGAGGTCAAGCTAGTCAGGGCATGCTAGCTCTCTGCAGGATGTGGCTTGCAGAGCAGCAAGCAGAATAGTCCAAGCGGTGGAAGTTTTGTAGTCCATAGAAATGGCAAAACAGTTCGCAAAATCCGTTGGGGAGCAGCTGAGTTGCCTCGCCTGGGGTCCCCAACTGCGGTAACGGGAACAAGTTGTTGTCTCGGGCTTGGCCCCTCAACTGGAACAGTGAAGCCTCGGCACACACACCCCCATGGTGCTCGGGGGTGGTGGACGAGTCCATGAGTGGTCTCAGCTCACTGGAACCATCGACCTATAGCTTGTGAAGAGAAGACTGACACGGGTTATAGCCAATGCATACAATCATTGCAAATCAAAGACACGGAGGCTGCCAGGAGCTGGGATCACAAAATCCAGCTCGCCATAACTGAAAGGGTTGCCAGCCAGCAAGGATATAAATAGTGACAGAGTTTGAGACTGTATTAGCCGTAGGACAGCTGAAATGGTAGCGAGATTGCTTGTTCGGGTCCCGCATTGATCCAGTGGTCTATAGAGGCCGCTGTTAACCTCCTCGCCCCGCGAGACTGGGATCTGTGGGTCATATCTGCACGCCAGACCTTAGGTCAGGTTCCAGTTAGCAGGCAAGAAACCACACGCCTCACTGACTCCCAACACCGGGCCGAAGCCAAAGCTCCAAGTCTGATGATGTACCCGAGGGCTTGAGGCGGGCTTGCCAATATAGCGCTGATGGCTCAATGCTGGTCCTGAACCAGCAATATCAGTACCTCACAAATACAAGCTGGACTCCGAGGGAAGACCTAAAAATTGGTCGCCCTCGGACAGGCTTTTTGAAACCAAGAGTTGAAACAAAACGCTACACTAATATTAAACTGTTTACAAACATCACAATTTGTGCCTTGGAGCCATTAGTAGAATCTATCAGCTTTGAGCAGAAAAACCTGTTTCTTGGCCCACAGTGCAAGGCCAATCAAGCATACAGTGAGTATGATTTGGAATACTATCAAGATTATTAGAGGATGCATTGCATACTGGGCAATGGTTTGTCCTGTGTATGACCAATTAAAGATATCCCACCAAGAATGCTTTGTAGCTGCTTCCAATTCTATTGAGGTCTTCACAACCACCTGAGCCGAGTGATTAACGGTCACAGCAATCTGTCGGAGGGAGTGCGAAACCCCCTTTACCTTGTCTGCTAGGTGGCTGAGATTCCTGAGCCATAAAGACACCGGGATCTCGTCGTTAAGACGGAATCCAACTAATTCAGACTCTGTAGGCATGTATTCTGTTTCTAAAATATAGTCCCATATCTCCCGCCGGAGATAGAAATCTTGGCCAAAACAGTCCTGCACGTGCTGACCACAAAAGCATGGGTTGCCGGCGGTGCGGTCAATCCAAATGGGGGCACCACTAGGCAATACTGTCACAACACTCACTAATGATTTGGGCCATTACTGCATTGTTAACTGGTACTAGAACATAATCAGAAGTATTGGCGTGACTGAAACTATCAATGCTATGGAAGCACTGTGCCCAATACTGATGAAATAAGCAACTGGACAGATCAAAAGAGTGCATACCATTGGACCAATGGTACATCTGTTGGGGCAACAACGTGGCATTGGCAGCTATGAGGGGGAGTCCTAAGTGGGATACTGGATGCACAATTACTGGGTCCAGAATTCTTTCGTGGGCGATGTCCACTGTGAGAGTTAGGCTCTGCCAGGTGGCCTGCCATACTTTCGCCAAAGTGGCAGGGTGTTCTAGAGATTCTGGGTAGCGCTCTCTTAACAGGCTCAGGATCTCAGAGTGCATTAGTCCCATAAGGCTGGCCTGGATCACCTGAGTGACAAAGGTGATCACGTTGCTCTGCAGTTGCGTGCACTGTATGGCAACTGACAGGTTGTGCATCGTGTTAAGACGTGACCGAGGTCGGACACTATGTCGCGCTCAGCACCAACCCATTGCGGTAGCAGTTGGCTAATTAAGTCCATGCCCTTTGCTAAATTCGTTAAACCTGCAGTGGAGGATATACCAACATCTTTTGTTTTGGTGCCAATTACACCTAATTTGTTGGCTAAGACCTCATTGTTAATGGTATTAAGGATGGTGCCGCCAGTTCCAATACCTCCTAATAGGGTCCCTAAGATACCCCATTTAGGGCGTGTGTGGGTGGGAGAAGGACAGCCATCGTTTCTCCCAGTGCTCCCACTGTGTCCAAGCTAGTTTCAAATAGGGCTGGCACGTCAGAAGTACCCTAGAAATATTGACGATGGTGAAATTGAGCACCATCGTCATAATTATGGGCTGGACGTCTGAGTATACTACCATTTCTATGTCTTTACGAACCACGGAGCTACCTACATACATAGGCAGTCATCTACCTGGAGGAACGGGGGGTTGGATGGGGGAGTGAAGGCACCATTTCTTCCCGCAGGAGAACTTGCAACCTGTCGGGGTCTGAGTAATGTTTTGTCACTTGAACAAAAATGTCTTCCATACCCATGTAGGGCGGCAGCTGTCCATGTTGAAGGTAATGATGATTAGGGCTTCCTCGCGATAGTTGCTCCAGACTACCTTAACAGTCATGGGAGCGGCGGCTGTTGCCATTTCTACATAAAACGTTACGTTTTTATCAGCAACTGCCATGCTTAAGCCAGCGCTAAGCCTACTACCAGAGCGTACCCGAGTGTGCGTGAACAGCTCAAATGGATATCATCTCTGAAACCAAGGGAACAGTTGCATTCCACGTAACAGGGTCTCTGCCTCTGGATAGGCAGAGGAAGGCGAAATGATTTTGATATCAAAAGAGATATCTAGTGCTATCACCAGGTAGGCCTGGGCCAAAGTAACATTGGCCCAAACTAAAATGTGCACTACATGGAATTTGTATGAAGACAAG
>CAOLHI010006544.1:0-29614 GCA_948474755.1 Ctenosaura bakeri
CTGCTGGCTTGCGCCCTTGCTGAGGGAACGATTCCGGGGTCCACTCGGTCTCAACGTGGGGAGGACGCTTCCTTTCAGCCGCCCCGTCAAATCGCCACCGGATGGATTTGGTGGGGCTTTTCCCGGTGCTTTCTAGGAAATAAAATCTCATTCCTTGTTGACCGTTGTCTGCAATACACATCGAAGGAATAGAAAGCAATTTGTCGGAGGGCTTTACCATCTAGAGATATTTCCAGTTTTGTGAACGCTGGCCAGACGAAGCCAGCAATCTTTCCGCCGAGAGAGAGAGAGAGAGAGAGAGAGAGATGGGTTGCATCCTCTGTGAGTAAACTCTTTGAGAGAGCTGAAGGAACGTGGTGCGGCTGAATGCGTCGAATCAAAGGATGGCCCCTTGCATCAAAGTGAGAGCGGACGGCTGGGATTCCGGAAGAGGAGGGAGAGGTGTTGGGGAGTGAGAAAGCCAGGCGCGTGGAAGGTTGAGTAGTCAGCAGGCCCTGAGAAGGACTCTCCTGACCTGTCCTCCCCCGTGCCAGGCCCAAGGCCTGGGACAGCCCTGGCAAGGAAATTGAGGGCCCTTCCAAGGGGTGGGTTCGTCGGAGGGGCGAGCAGAGGGGAGGGAGAGAGTGGGGGATCCATCCGGCGTCCCAAGAGGGTGCGTCGTTTTGCCTGTAGGGGCGGTTGTAAGCGCAGGGGGAATTGGCAGGACTTGGCTCCCTTTTCGGTTTGGTTGGAGAGAAAAGGTTGTTGGTTTGGGAGAGCGTGCGTGCGGGAGATGGAAAGAAGGGGAAGGAAGAAAAAGCCTACAGCACCCGGTATTCCCAGGCGGTCTCCCATCCAAGTACTAACCAGGCCCGACCCTGCTTAGCTTCCGAGATCAGACGTGATCGGGCATGTTCAGGGTGGTATGGCCGTAGGCAGCTGGGCTGCTCCTTTCCCCTCTCTTCAGCTCCATGCAGCTCCGCCAGCCCTACTACGCTAGACGGCACCTCCTATTGGCCACCGCCTCACAGCGCCACCTCCTCCTCTCGGGCAGGAAAGGACCGCCCCACGCTAGACAGACGGCCACACCGCCTCCCCACCACGCCGAGCCCGGACGTCAGGGGGCCGCCGAAAACACACGCCTCCCAGCCTCCTCCTGGCCGCCCAGCCCTCCCGCCGCCACAACGCTTTCGTGCCCCGTGCCTTGCTGGGACACTGAGCAGCGGGCACTCGGCCACCTTTTCCCACGGCAGAAGGGACCGCCTGCCAGAGCACGCAGTCCCACCGAGGCCAAGCGGCACAGGCACGCCCCCTGCTTTCTGCCCTCCAGTTCCAAGCCACACAGCTCTCTTGACAGCTTGACCCAAGCCAAGCCGGGGCAGGAGGAAAGAGGGTCACCCTGGCCGCTTGGTTCCACGGGCCCCAAAGGGGAGAGGGGCTCCAAGGAGCAAAAAGCCTACAGCAGCCTTGCGTCCCAGACGCCCGGTCTCCCAGCCAAGGGTTAAGCGGGACCCACCCTGCTTAACAGCCCAGCCCAGAGGAGACGGGCCCTGTCCAGGGAGGACTCAGGCTGCTCTCTTTGCCCCTCTTCGGGCCGAAGGAGCCCCGACAGCCCTGCGGCAAGAGGCTTTTGCCTCGGGGGGAAGTCCAGGGGAAGGCAAGACTCCCCCAAGCCCAAGCTCTCTGACATCACAATGGAGCGCAAAGGCCCGTGTGCTGAAATCGTATTCTGCCCATGTTGGTCTCAGGGATGCCCAGAGCGATGGGAGAGGGTCGGGGATACGTCAGGCCTCCCCGTAGTGTGAGGCCTTTTCCTTTTAGGGGTCCTGCCAAATGCCAAGGGGGAATTGCCAGGACTCGGATCTCGTTTAGGTTTGGCTTTGCATAAAACAGCCTTCCTTTTTGGAATGTGTATGTCACCAAGATTTAAGGAAAGCTATGCAGGAAAAAGCCTACAAACCTCGGTTTTCCCATGTGGCCTCCCATCCATGCTCTTTGTTAAGGAACCATTCAAGGGCCCATCAGGCCCCTGCTGCAGAGCTGTCCTTGCACCTTCATGAAAGATAAGCTCCGGTATCACAAAATAGGTTTACCCTTGCCTTTTGGTTCAATAGGTCCCCAAAGGGGGACAGAGGTCCCCAGGAGTCAAAAGCATACAGCGGCCTTGGTTCCCAGGCGGTGTCTGATGCAACTGCGAACTAAGAACTTCGTAGACCAAATGAGAGGAGGTGTGTTCAGGCAGGAGTCAGTCTGCTCGCTTTGCCCCACTTCAGTTTTAAGGAGCACTGACAGTCCTGTGGCAGGAAACTTTTGCCCTTTGGTGAAAACATGGGAAATCCCAAGGAAAGAAGTACATTGGAGGAAGCCGAAACATGTTATGTAGGAAAAATTTTAAAGAATATGAAACAAATCATAGGAAAGGTCTTCCATTTATTGTTATTTGTATTTTTGTTTTTACAGCATTTAAGGAATGAAGTCAGAAATATTTTCTGGAATGGAGAAAATCAGGGAGGAGAGTTCGTACCTCCCAGGATAGAGACGGCAGTGAGGCATCTGTTTTCAGCTTCTTTCTGGCATCTGCGTTCAACGTCCTAGGGATCCTCTATGGCTATGTTATTGGACACCTCTTTCCTGTCTTAGAGGAGTTAGAGGAGGAGGCATTTTTGTGTGTCCGTCACCAATAGGAGGACCTGTCATGAGTATAACTGATAGAACAAAAGCTGTCAGCCTGCCTGCTCCTAACCATACCATCCTGATAGTGCCTGATTTTGCTTCTACTTGGAAGCTGAGTTGCTTCATCTGGTTAGTATTTTATTGCTGGTTGCCTTGGGGTACTATCTGCTGTAGATTTTTCCCTTTTTAGCCTCACAGGTTTTTGATTTTTTAAAAACTCCTTATTTTGGCTCTGTGTTTCCAAAAGTTATGCACTAAAAGAACATGCCTCTGAGGTCATGATGGCAGCCTGTCTCCTTTCCTGCAGGAGTTGTTGCTAGGATGCAGGAGCAGAATTATTGAGAAGGTACTGCAAATAGTGAATAGTTAGACACTAACCCCTTTACCAACCAGCAACTGTGGCTAGTTCGGGCTATTTGGTTGCCCCAAGACCTTTTGGTTGATACATGGACAGCTAAAGATGCTGAAAAATTGAAAGAAAATAAACCCTGAGTGAAACCAAAATTTACGTTTAATTCATTTCTGGTGTTAAAACCTTTCTGCTCCTCATGTCTTTTGTAGGCTCTTTGTATGCGGTTTCTTTCCCTCCTGGGACTGTTTTGTGTGTATCAGCTTGTGAGACCTGGAAGGGACTGAGTACACTTATGTTTTGTTTTTGTGAGACTTAAGGCATTTCCACACTAGACTGTTATAGCACTATTATTCCACTTTCAACATCCTATGGAATCCTGGGGTTTGCAATTTCAACACTGCAAATGGCCAGGGAGTCTGTTGCGGGTAGGAGGGTTTTTTGTGAGGCGGGGAGCGAGAAAGAGAAGATGGGGACAGTTTGTGCCACTGTTTATAGGTATGGGGGAGAGAGTATTTGTATGTTTGTATAGCTCTGTATGTGGAAAGTTTGTCTTTTTGTCTGGAGAGAATGCGTGTGAGAGAAAAAGAGAGGATATAGGAAAATGCCTCCACACAGCAATATTCCATTTACATTAACAATGCAATGATACATGTATTTACTCAGAAGTAAGCTCCAGTGTCTTCAGTGGGGCATACTCTGAGGTAAATATGCATAGGACAGTAATTTAAGTGAGATACTCTAAAAGACAATGATTATGCATATCCTACCACAGGCATTTTTTCCCCAGATGTATTTATTTTAACTCATTTTGTTCCAGTTACCTCCTGGAGTTGAAGCTATTACTGGACATACATGATTTTCCTCATCCCAACCCCCTTTTTTATTCTAACAGCAAACCGTTGAAGCTCTTTCGATGCCTTGTTTGCTCCCATCTGTGGGCTTAAGCTCTGCGTTTTAGCATTCATGCTCCAGCAGAGGAACAAAGTGCCCCTGAGCATGGGCTGAGTCCTTGTTTGCATATCAACCACACAGGGAGGGGGCCTATCATACTCTCAGGCCTATCATACTCTCTCCAAACACCATTGTTTTCCTCTCTGTCCTATGGCACTGGAACGCCCAAGTCACACAAACCCCACTGTCAAAGGAAATCAATTTCCCAAGTCTTTGGGTGGACAAGAGAGGGGGGCAGCAATGCAGGTCAAGGTAGAAGCCTGCATCTGGCAGCCTCCTGGAAATGTCCTTGCCCAAGAGAGTGTGGTGTAGCCAAGCTGACCATGTCCATTTCTGCACTGGACTGCTATAGCGCTATTATTCCACTTTCAACATCCTATGGAAACCTGGGGTGTGCAGTTTAGGGCGTGGCCTAGCGCTACTATTCCACTTTCAGCATCCTATGGAATCCTGGGGCTTGCAGTTTAGGGAGGGGAGGGGAGGCCATTCCCTAAACTGCAAACCCCAGGATTCCATAGGATGCTGAAAGTGGAACAATAGCGGAATAATAGCGCTATAACAATCTAGTGCGGAAATGGCCCATGTTCCAAAGTCCTGGCTGGATGCTTTGGTTCCTTCAAATGCAATTTTCTGTTAATTCCCTTTTGCTGGGTGTCCCATTTGCTTGTTGGGCTCGTCCCGTACCGAAGGGGGAGAGGACCCCCGCCGGTTTGGGATGGAAGCTCTCCTCGGTAGTCAGCTGACTCCCAAGTCATGAGGCCGGAGCAGTGGGCGGGGTCTCTGCAGAAGAAAGTCGGTTCTCCTTTTTCCTGGATCCGCAGCCTTCCCAGCGGTGCAATGTTTGCGCTCTTTCTGCTGCCTCTCCTGCATGCAGGACTGGGATCCCCTGTAAGTAGTTCTGCCGCCCGTCACCTCCCCGACGATCGTGGCTTGGCTTTGGGAGCGGCGGGTCTTGTTCTGTTTTTCCCCCCTTGCTTTTCTGTGCACAAGTCGCCGGGGAGTGGAAGGGCACGGGCGGCTGCGCCATAGAGTGCAGCCACGGGGACCTCTCGGAGTGGAAGCAGCCTGCGCTGGAGACGGTCGGTGGCCGGGCGGGGTGCCCGATAACGGCGGTGGTTGTACCTGAGCAGATGAAATGGCTGCTGGGCAGCGGGTAGGAGCTTCAGGGAGACTTTGAACCGAGCATGAATGGGAGGCAGAAGCCTCAGAGAAAAGAGAGAGGAGGTGCGACGCTTGCTTGGGCTGTTTCCGTGCGCCCTCGGCACTCCTGCCATGGCCATATACTCCAGCAATCTTATGTGGAGTTTGGGGTCATGGCCCTCTCCGCACTAGCCTGTTCTAGCGCAATGATTCCACTTTCAACATCCTCTGGAATCCTGGGGTTTGCAGTTTCGGGAGGGGCCGAACGGCCCCTCCCGAAACTGCAAACCCCAGGATTCCAGAGGATGTTGAAAGTGGAATCATCGCGCTAGAACAGGCTAGTGCGGAAGTGGCCCATGTGTCTAAACGAGAGCGTCACATGAGTGATCTTCTCTTGCCCTTCCTGCTTTTGCAGCTTCATTTTTAGGAAGTGCTCTGTCCCTGGCCATTTCTGCACTACACTGTTATAAGTGCAGTAATTCCATTGTCAACATCCTATGGAATCCTGGGGTTTGCAGGTGAGAGAGGGACCTCTAGAATTCCCAGCCAGAGAGCTCTTTGGCTTCAGTGAACTACAAACCTCACTCAGAATACTACAGGAGGTTGAACGTGGAATAATAGCACCGTAACAGTGTAGTGTGGAAATGGTCTCTGTGTTGATTAGTTTATTTCACTTTCTCATGCGTGTAAGAAAGGAGCAGCCAGAGAGTTTACAAAAGAGGTGGCAGTCGGAGAACATGAGTCTACCAGAAAAGCCTCCTGACTTTGTTTCCAGTGGAAGAGATGGGCGCTAGTTAGGATTAACTTTAATACCATACATTTCACAAATGAAAACCAGGACAATGTGACCAAGCAACGTCAGAACTGTGGTCAAGATGGCAAAAGTGACATTGATGAGGAAGGACAGGCAAGCTGGGAGAGGCTGGAATAGTTTGCCTTTGTCAGAGTCTATTAGGAAGGATAAGACTTTGCCCCTCCTCTCCAACTCAGTTAATTGAGAGCAGACAATTTTTGCATTTCGAACTCCGTTTACAGCAGTTGAAATAAGCTGAGAGGAAAGGAGGAAGCTGGACAGTGGAGGGAGGAACTGAGACCTAAAAGCAGCAGCAGAAGTTAAATGACAGTGGATTGCTCAAAAGGGTTGGAGTATGGTAGGGAAATCCTGTACAGTCTCAAAAGGCACTTGTGTTTTTTTTTTGTAGCAAGTGTCATCCTTTTGTAATAGAGGTACTGCACGCACAGAACTCTGCCAAGGCTGTGTTGTTGTGTGCCTTCAAGTTGTTTCTGACTTATAGCAACCCTAAGGTGAATCTATCATGAGGTTTTCTGGGGCTGAGAGTATATGAAGCACCCAAGGTCACCCACTGGGTTTCTGTGGCCAAGTGGGGAACTGAACCCTGGTTTCCAAGGTTGTAGTCCAGTGTTCAAAGCACTACCATTCTGGCTCGTACCAAGACTAAACCCATGGTTATATTTGCCTGTATAACTGGACTAGCAGCAGGGCAGTAACAAGCCAATCACTGTAGGTCCAACTCCACTTATTAGGGAGTAATTTTTGTGTCAGTTGAGGCAGCAGAGGAGGGAAATTGTCACCTATCCAAACGTTTAATCACACAGACATCACATCTGTTTGTACTTAATACTGTATAACCTGTTTTACTAGGGCAGTGGTTCCTAAGCTTCGTTCTTCCAGGTGCTTTGAACTTCAGCTCTCAGAAGCCCAGCCAGCTTAGCCAACAGTCAGGAACTTGAGGAGCTGAAGTCCAAAATACCTGGAGGATCAAAGTGTGAGAATCGCTGTACTAGAGGGTGATTACAGGCAGTGATTAGCACGGGCAGATAGTGTAGACAATTTTTTGTTTAAAAAAATAGTAATACAGTTGACCGTTCATGTTTGTAGGTTTGTAGGTTTAACTTTCATGGATTTGACTATTTGCAGATTTCTCCAGCCCTGGGCCCTCCACCTCAAGTACCTCTTTTCCAAGTGAACCTTCCCTCTCAGTGGGTCAGTTATTCCACACAGCCCTTTAAAAACCCGCCTCTGATCCTCCTCCTCCACCAGCCATTGCCTGGACAGCTAAGAGCAGCTGGACCTCCGGTTTCTGAGCACTACAAACCTTCCCCAAACCTAAGGAAGGAGATGGGCAAGAGAGAAGAAGTTAAGGGCCACCATACCATCCCACCCCTTTTCCTTCTCTTTTCTCTGACCATGGAGTCCCACTCTTCCCACCATGCTTGATCTCCTTGTCACAGAGAAACATAAACATTTTGAATTGCTGAACATTTATTTGCTGCAAAGTAATCACTAAAACGCTAGAGAAACAATGTTTAACTACTACTGTTATCTCATGCCCTCCTTTCTCTATGCCAGAGCTTTCCAAACTTTTCATGTTGGTGACACACTTTTTAGACATGCATCATTTCATGACACAGTAATTCAGTTTTACTAGCAAATTAGAGGTTAAATGATGTGACGGCATGGGAAAAGGCAGCCCTCTCCCACCTGTTCCTGGCTCCCTGCCGTAGCTCTTGCCAGGGAAAGGCCTCAGTGAGAGTGATGGCAGTAGACCAGGCTCAGGTGTGTGTGGGGGGTGTCTTTCTCAGCCAGGGAGGCAACACACCAACGCACTACAAGCCACACGCTAATGTGTCGTGACACACCGTTTGGAAAGCCCTGCTCTATGCCATGCCTTTAAAGGGACAGTTCAGGAGAAGAAAGCAGCAGTATCTTATAACTTGGGCATATGCATATTCACTCGACAGTATGTATCTGTTAAAGCCTTGGGACTTATTCCTAAATAACCATGCTGCCATCAGCTGTTTAACTCTTTGTAATAAACCTTTTTGCATTTATGCTTACTGAGTAAGAGTTTTTGTGAAAGTGCAGAAATGAGCAGAAACATGCAGGAGTGTGATAGACCCTTAGCAAGCTCGTCATTCAGCTGCAAACTCAACCTGTGCCTTTCTAATAGCTTTACTTTTGCATCCATTAAACCAGAAGAAAAGATGAGCCACCGCTCTTCCCATCCATAGGTGACCTGCTCCCTGTAGCCAGGAGCGGAAGTCAGAAGTAGAAGGAGGAGCTGTTATGGAACTGCTGATGTCTTCTCTGGCATCAGCTGCCCCATTGTCTTGTGCGCTCCAGTTGTGTTGAACTAAAATCCAGTCATCCCCATTCATCATGGTTAGTGGCAGTGCTGGCTAGGTATGATACAAGTACTCAGCTGACATGCCTGAAGGGTGCCAGGTTGGAGGATGTTGCATTTGAGATTTAAAAATGTGTGTGTATTTGGAGTAAGTGATATCTGGTCATTACGATCCATTTTAAAGCATTTTTCATGTTTCATGCTAGTAAATCAGTTGTACAGCTTTTGATTACTGTGTAGGTGGGTGTGAATTGACCATCCAAGAGGCAAAGTTATCACAGCTGTTTTTAGCACATAGTCAGTTGCATCCCATTATTATTGACAAGATAGGCCATTTCTGTGCTGCACTGTTATAAACTACAAACCCCAGAATTCTACAGGATGTTGAAAGTGGAATAACAGCACTGTAACAGCACTGTTACAGTGCTGTTATTCCACTTTCAACATCCTGTAGAATTCTGGGGTTTGTAGTTTACTGAGGCCAAAGAGTTCTCTGGCTGAGAATTCTAAGTGCCCCTCCCTAAACTGCAAACCCCAGGATTCCATAGGATATTGAAAGTAGAATAAGAGCACTATTACAGTGTAGGGCGGAATGGCTATAATTTCTTGAATTTAACAGAAGCATTTCGTACTACAAAGCTTCAAAATGAACACAATCCCACTGATATTCTTTCCCCTTCATGACAGCTTTGTAGAGAATGTAAACACTGAGGGAAAATTATGCAAATAGTTTTGCTGTGTTTTAAATTTTTTTTGATGCTGCTGCTGCTGTGATTTCAACATCTATCCCATACTCTGTTCACCCCATTAGCACAACATCTTTGCTCCTATCCTTCCTTTGAAGCTGTTGTTTTGCAGAGGTTATTGGGGCCTTAAAGTTGAATGAGTACATATCTGTGGGTTTTCCTGTTCCTCACGAGTGACCTTCTTCACTGTAATTTATTGTTTCTTCATTCTGTGTTGTTCCACGGAAGTAGTCTCATGTTTTATTTACCACTCAATCCTTTGTAGTAAGCCTTGCAGACAGTTAAAATTTACTCCTGACTCAATTCATGTTTCCACATCCACTCACCGCAGATACCTTTTTGGCCATCATACCTTGCCTACAGCAAGAATTGATTGCTGTGTTGTTGATGATACAATATTCACCAGCCCATATGAACATTGAATTGGAAGAGACCATAGCAGCCATTGAGTCCAACCCCCTGCCATGTAGGAATACACATACAAAGTGCTCCTAGCAAATGCCATCCAGCCTCTGTTTAAAAACCTTCAAAGAAGGTGAATCCACCATACTCTTACCATCAGAAATTTCTTCCCAATGTTTAGCTGAAATTTCTTTTCCTGTCATCTGAATCCATTGCTCTGTGTCATAGTCTCTGGAGCAGGAGAAAACAACCTTGCTCCATCTTCAACATGACATCCCTACAAATATTTAAACATGGCTATCATGTCACCAATTAACCTTCTTTTCATCAGGCAAAACATACCTAGCTCTCTAAGCTGTTCCTCATAGGGCATGGTTTCCAGACTCTTTACCATTTTGGTCTCCTTCCTCTAGACACGTTCCAGCTTGTCAATATCCTTCTTGAGTTGTGGTGTCCAGAGCTGGACACAGTATTCCAGGTGAGGTCTAACCAAAGCAGAATAGACTGGTATTATTACTTCCCTTGATCTTGATATTATACTCCTGTTGATGCAGCCTAGAATCGCCTTGGATTTTTTAGCTGCCACATCACACTGTTGACTCATGTTCAGCTTGTGGTCCACTAAGACTTCTAAATCCCTTTCACATGTACTGTTTTCAAGCCAGGTATCACCCATCCTATATTAGTGCATTTCATTATTTCTTCTTAAGCGTAGTAACCTACATTTCTCTCTGTTAAAATTCATTTTGTTAGTTTTGGCCCACCTCTCCAATCTGTCAAGGTAATTTTGAATTCTGATCTTGTCCTCTGGGGTATTAGCTATCTCTCCTAATTTGGTGTCATCTGCACATTTTATGTTTATGCCCTCTATTGCATCATTGAAGTCATTGATGAAGATGTTGAATAGCACTGTGCCCAGGGCAGAACCCTGTGGCACCCCACTAGTCACTTCTCTCCAGGGTGAAGAGGAGCTGTTGGTGAGCTCCCTTTGTGTTCGGCCAGTCAACCAATTACAAATCCACCTAACAGCAGCATTGTCTAATCCACATTTTACTATCTTGTTTGCAAGAATATCATGGGGGACCTTGTCAAAGGCCTTATAAAAATCAAGATGCACTATATTGATAGCTTATAACTCTTATAAAAAAATAGATTAGATTAGTCTGGCATGACTTGTTTTTGAGAAACCCATGTTGACTTGTAGTGAAAAAGCTGTGCATCAAACTAGTCTATATGTTGCATTAAAAAAAAAGAGTGGCTTGTCCTTGTGATCATCAAATTTGATGATTATTTTATCATTTAGAATAAAACACAAGAGAAGAAAGAGGAAGAGCAAGAACAGAATGGCTGCATAATTAAAATCACGGACTAGAGTCTACAGCCTGAAGCCAAATTAGAATTATGTAAATTAATCACAAATATGTTCAATTAGTACTGTGTGTTACTTGATTGTATACATGGCTTAGTTAAAACAGAGCTAAGGAATGTGTGATCCTCCAGGAGATGTTGGACTACAGTTGCCATCGTCCTTCATAATTAGCCATGTTGGCTGTCACTGGTGACGGTTGTAATCCAATAACATGGAGGAGATACTTGTTCCACAGCCTTGATTTAGAGGATCAAAGTTTTGTCCAAATCCAAGTGATTTCAACCATTAAGATAACTGAATAGACCAATCCTCAGCTGTTAAGAGAATAAAATGGGAAATCCATGCTAGTGTTCTATGAGTTGTGCTTCCATTAAAACACAAGTGATCACAGATGGACCAACTGGGTCAAAAACCACTGCATTATATACCGACTGTAACCTTCCATGGAGGAATAATGGGTTACAAATCAAATACAAATATATGCGTAGATGAAGAAGATGAGTGGGTACCACTCCTGTATGTTTTAGAGAACTGCAGTGTTGCTGTGTAGCTGAGACTTGGGACAGAGAGCAACTGGGAAAGAACTGGTAGCACTTCCTATCTCACAATGGAATGTCCTCAGTTTTGTGGTTAAAATGTTGTGCTGCTGGTGGACACATCAAGGACTGTTGTCTGGAGAGTTCTTTAGTAAATGTTGAGCACAAGTTAATACAGATGGGAATAAATGAGAGATATTTCCTCCTCTGGTATTTTAACACAAGTATTTTGATTAAACCCCCGTTAGACCTATAGTGCTTCCAGGCTGAGGGCTCCTAGAGACTGTACAGGTATTCCACTAGTCATTCCCATTTTTTTTTCTGGTAAGAAAAGAATGGAAAGAGCGTTGGGAGATCACAGGAAGATGCGAAATGGAAGACATTGATGAAAAGTTTTGCCTCAGTCACTGAAATTTTAGGGAAAGCTGCATGTGACATCATTCTCTGCCTGAAAAGGTTTCTTTACTGCTTTTTCAACCACTTCCTTCCCATAGAAAATCCACTAAAGGGATAGCTGCACAGTGTATTCTGATTACTACTATGAAGAACCCTCCATCTGGAAGCACCAAGTACCTCCCCCATCCTATGAGAGATCAGACAATAAAATCCATGTGGAAGAACTGTGAGGTTTTAATTCCAAATATATTTAGTGGGGAATAAGCTACATTGACTAGAAAAGTATAGGATAACTTAATTGTTCCTTTGGACTATTTTGGAACAGTGGAGGTGCTACTTTAGTGGAGCTTTGCCTCTAAAACAAGGCAATTTCTATTACAAGTTCCATTACTAATTACTGTTATCAAACTAAACCAGCAAACTAAACAAAATAGTAGTTTCCTATGTTGTTTTGCGATTGTTTTAAAAATTTTATGATTTTTGTCTCAGTCCTATAATACAGGAACAGTTAGGTTTTCTGGGTTTTTTTTAATTATTTGATTTCCTCTGATCAATCTTGCAGAGCTGTTATTAAGCCTGTTTGAAACCTCTGTTGGAGTTGTTTGCGGGCATTGCTCTAGCTGTGCAGTGTGGAAAGTATGAAGGCATTCTTTATTACCTGTTCATATATGAGTGTTCTCTGAAAACATTTTGCTGATGGGCTTTTTATAATCACTCTTTCAACTCTACAGTAAAGAAGCACAAAATGCTCTGTCAGCTTTATCAAGGCTATTATATGTGAGTATCTCAGCATCTTGAAGCTGCAGTTGCTTGTAAACATTGTTTTAATTGTGCAAGATATAATAGAGAGTCAGCATGGTATAGAGCAGAGCTTTCCAAACTTTTCATGTTGGTGACGCACTTTTTGGACATGCCTCATTTTGCGACACAGTAATTCAGTTTTACCAGCAAATCAGAGGTTAAACAGCAGGAAAGGCCACCTCCTCCCACTCCGGGCTTTCTGCGGTTGCCCTCACCAAGGAAAGACCCCGGTGAGGGCAGCAGCAGTGGGTCAGGCAGCCCACCTTCCTGATCCTGGCTTGCTGCCATTGCTCTCACCAAGGAAAGACCAGAAGGAAAGACGCCCTTGCCAAGGAAGGGCACTGGGAAGAGTGGCAGCAGGAAGAAAGGCAGCCCTCCTACCTGATCCTGGCTCGCTTCTGTTGTGGAGGAAAGACTCCGGTGAGGGTGGCAGCAGGAGGAAAGACATCCCCCCTACCTGGTCCTGGCCCAGTGCTGCAATAGCAGCAGCCGGAGAAGCTTGAGGGGGGATCTTTCTCAGCCTGGGGGGGGCAACACACCTATATACTTCAGGCAACACACTGATGTGTTGCAACACACTGTTTGGAAAGCCCTGGTGTAGAGGTTTGAGTTTTGGACTGTGACCTTGGAGGCAAGGGTTTGTTTCCCTGCTTGGCCATGGAAACTCACTGAGTGACCGTGGGTGCATTGCATACTCTCAGCTCCATAAAACTTTGCCTTAGGGTTGCCCTAAGTTGGAAAGAACTTGAAGACACACAACAACAACAACAACAACAACAACAACTATATAATACACAAAGTATCTTGCTGTAATTTTGATACTGCTTAGAACTATTCCAGTGTTGTTGGTTAACACTCTAACAATAGTTTTATAAGCATTTGTTTTTATGGTGAAATATAAACACGGTGGAGTACTTTGTCATCAGGTGTTTAGAATTTTCATAGAAAGTTACAAACTTCATGTTGTTATTGGGTGTACTTATAACTGCTCCATCAACTGGGCCATCAGTCCTTTTTTATTTGCTATTTTGAAATTAATTTGTTGTTGTTGCTAACTGCAAATGACACAGTTGTGAGGATTTATGTTATGAGACTGCCTCACTGTATCGAGCATGAAGGATCATAATAAAACGGTCATAATAGGTACAAACAGAATAGTTTCCAACTCAATCCTATGCAGGTCATTGGCTCATTAATTTCAGTTTTTCACTTTGTCTGTGTTAGTAGTGAAAACAATGGAAACTAAAGCTGTAAAAAGGGAGTTATAAAGAATGATTGAGAAGAAACATTGTAGATATTATTAGTAGTAATAGTAGTACTAGCAGCAGCAACAGTAAGATATAGATGATGTAAATGCCTCAAAGAAACCAGATCTTATCTGATCTTGGAAGCTGAGGAGGGCCAGCCCTGCCTAATAATTGGATGGAAGATTGCCAGTGATTATCAGGTGCTGTAGGCTGTGTTTCAAAGGAAGGAAGTGGCAAAAACACCTCTGCTATTCCTAGTCTAAGAAAATCCTATTAAATTCATGGCTTCACTGTTAGTTGTCTGGTAACTTGAAGGCAAAATGTGGAACATGGAGTAGTAAATAAACTCAAATAATAATGATAATATTCAAAATCTCTTTTTTATGTAAACTATGAAAGTAAAAGAGACAAACCTTTCTCAAGTGGAAGAGAAAAGAACTTCCTTAGATGAAACTACTTTGGTGGAAATAAAATCTGATCTTTGCAGAAGAGCCAAGAAAGCAACTTGCAGCTTCAGTCTGAAAGAGAGAAGAAAGGTATTGCTTTTAGGAGTACTAGTAAAGATATACTTATTTATGTAACAGCTTTGGTGTTTATTATTGTTGCTGTTAACTGGCATCTACTTGACTTGAACTACAGGTGAGACAATAGAAGCAGCAGCAGCAGCAGCGTCTCTCTCTTTCTCTTTCCTTCCCTCCTTCTCTCCCTTTCCTCTAAAAGGCATCTTCCGATCAAGGACTGTGTCATTGTCATAATAATAAGCTCCTCTCATTTTCTGGAAGTTAAATCTCCTGCCTGTCTTACTTATTTTCACAGATCTCATCCCAGAGAACCTTTGGAATTGATTATGATCGCAACTGTTTCCTCAAGGATGGGCAGCCCTTCCGTTACATCTCAGGCAGCATCCACTATTCCCGTATCCCCCGGTATTATTGGAAAGACCGCCTCTTGAAGATGAAAATGGCTGGCCTTGATGCCATTCAAACGTAGGTTGCAATAGAAGTTGTTAAAACGCGGTTCCGTGGGGTGGTGCAGCCACTGAAGATAAGACACTGTTTTGAGTTTTGCACTGCAGTCAATGGCAAAGAGCCAGCTTGTATGGTAATATATACCTGTGGTTAGAACCTGAGGGAAGCAAGACTCACTGGAGCCTATTCAAATGAAGTATTTTGTTTATTCCAGAACAGGGTGCTGCTATTTAAGATGAGCAGATCTGTTAACTCAGCTCAGGATTTATTGCTTCTGACTGCCAAGTTGGTGCCAAGCCAGGAGGGACAGAAGTAGGCTTATGTTTCTAAATCTTAAAATAGATTAATGACAGCATCTTTTAGAACTTTTTATATTGTATTTTTTAAAAAGCCAGAATGGAAAGGAAATCCTGATACTCCATGATTGTGATGAAAATTTAATTTGGGAATCATATATTAATTGCATATATATATATTCTGTAGCTTATAGGAATTAAGAAAATTTGAATATACTGGGTCACTTTGTGTAGATTTTATATCTGCTAGTCATAAAAACAGTCAACAAAGTTATGCACAGCATTCAAGCCCTACTATGTGTTTACTGGAAATCTTGTTCATTTCTTGTTTTGAGCAGGATTTCATGAGGCCATATTGTCTTAAACCTAATCTCTCCGCTTAAGGGCTAGAAACTTGTTTTACTAACAAGAAAGCTGGAGTTTGTGGGAATGCTGAGTTCTGCATCCAGTACCCTCCTGGCAATAATGCACATTTAATTTCTCTTTTGTGAACTGTTGCAGTGTCAGCATTCTCAAGTAGGTCAAATAGCATGGCAAAGGTGGTGCTCTTGTGGAAACATTTTTAAATACTTCTCCTATTCTCACTATAGCTCTCCTGAAAGGCGATTCTGAGAGAGCACCTTACTAGAATTAACTAGATGCATGTACTTTTTCACAATATCAGGCTTTAAAATGCTTGTGAGCAGAAGTCAGAATCAATATCCTGTGCACAAAACACACACTCACACAGAGAAAGAGAAAGTGCAATGTGTAGATTCAATACATTGAACCTTGTTGCTTGTGCTGGAGAATTTTCTACTTAATTGTACCTATCATCATTTCTACACATAATTAATTTTTGTTTATGGTGTCACATTATGCCAACTGTATAAAAGTATCAGTCTGTGCCTGCATCTGTTCTTCCCAAATGCATTTTTTGTATATCAAAGAACTGATAAGTTTTTTTCTATTGATTTTTACTTCATTCATAGAGCCGCAGCTCTAATCTGCAAACAAATGTGTTTTTGTTACTCAAAATTTAAACTCTCCCTGAAATATTAAAAAAAAATGCATATATGCTTTATATAAGCCTGGTGTACACGTTGATATCTAGGCTGTTTTATCAGTTTAATATATATTTCCCCCCTTCAAACTGTGGTTCTGATTGGAGGGAATTAGGGCTGTCTTTCAGCATCACTTTTTAAGAAGAACTATGAGAAGGAAAGGAGAAGTATTTAAAACTGACAATGCTTTCACAAGAGACACTTATTTTGGCATTCTTTTTTAATTGTATTAGAAAATTTAAATCAATTAATCTATAACAATACAAAGAGAAAAGAAAAAAAAAGAAAGAGAGAGAGAAACGAACCATAAGCAAACATTACATGTATATAATTAGGACTAAAACTAAACTGAGCTAATCCAAGCTAAACTAAAACATAATTACATAACCCATTGCTAAAAGACACATCTGTAACAGTAAACAGATTCTAACTAAACTACACTGCACTAACTAGCATACAGAAGAACTCTGACCTCCCCAAACTGTAATGAAGAAAAAAAAACCAAATTAGTATCCCATATTTTATTCTACCATTACAGACCTAAGTATGTTTCATTAACTGGAATTACTTACAATCATAATCACAAATTATTATACCATTTGACTTCTTATTGCTCAAAACACCCATAAATGGTTTCCAATCTTTCATTAAATCTTCAATTGATATGTCTTTTAAAATTCATGTTAATTTTGCAACTTGGACAAGTTTTGTGACTTTAACTAACCATTCTTCCATCGTCAGTGCATCAACCTGCTTCCAAGTTCAAGCAAACAACATTTTTGCAGCCGTTATCCTGTATCAAAGAAGTAGTTCATAATTCCTGTCCAGTTCTTTATCAGTAATTCTCAACAAAGACATCTCTGGTGACATTGTAAAAGCTACCTTTATAATTTTTTAAATTTTTATATAAATCTTGAAACAAGAACTCTTTGCTTTCTTGCATGTCCACTGCCTCACAACTTCAACATTGGTTTGAACCATTCATAAGCATTTTTGACAGCTTTTTTGGAGTAAAGTATCATCTGCATATTATCTTGTTCATGTTTTCTTTTAGGTCACTGCACAGAGTAAATTTTATTTCTTTCGAGAACACTTTTCTATTCTATTCTATAGGTCCATTTGCACATTATGCCCAAAATTTTCGGCCCTCCTTATCATAAATTCTTTTAGTGGCTCATCTTTTGTCTCTGATTTCAAAAGACACTTGTACACTTTTTAAATTACATTATCACCATCTTTATTCAACTTTAAATAAAAATAATTTCTTCCAGCCTCTTTGGCTAGATCTATTTTATCTTGCTTAAATCTCTCTTTAAGCTGTAGATGGGCAAACCAACTAAAGTGTATGATGTTCTTGAAGAGTATCTCTTCTGATTTAAGATCCCAAGTTCTTTTCTTCATATAGAAAAGATCATTATAATGAAACCATTTTCAAGTTTTGACTCATTCTCTCTTAATTAAAGCTTGCTGGGGTGAGGTAACTAGGGATATCTCAGGGAAAAGCCTTTGCTTATATTTGGACCAAGGCCACAGAACAGCTTTTCTAAGACAATTATTTTTAATTATGTACCATAACTTTATCATACCAAATGCAACCATGTCAACCAAATCTTAAATCATGACTCTCAAGTTCCAGTAGGCTTTCATCTCTCAGCAAAATCTATTCTTTTGGCCACATAAAAGAGGCTTCATAATACAATTCAACATTAGGAAATCCTAGACCAACGCTTCCTTTAGTGTCATACAATGTTTTAAATTTTATTCTTAGTTTCTTTCTGACATTGTACAAAAAGATATTCCTTTCCTTATTATGAGGATCATTTGAAAATAGAATAATAGCCTGGTGAAATTGTTTGCCTTTATTACTGCAGTTCTGCCCATAAAAGATAAATTTAATTTCTCCCATTTCTCTAAATCTTCTTTAGTTTGTTTCCAGTTTCTCCCATTATTATTTTGAAGTAATGCACTGTTGTTCTTTGAAATAATAATTCCAAGATACGTAATTTCCTCTTTTTCTGGCTTTAAAATTAGAAAGGGCCAATAGTTCTTTCCCTTCTTCCATAGTCATATTTTTGGCCAACAATTTTGTTTTGGAACAATTCACTCTGAATCCCAAAGAACCCTCAACACTTCCAGCTTTTCCAAAAGAATTTTCATTGAATCTAATTGATTTTGTTTTGTTATCACCAGATTATCTGCATAAACCCTCATCCTGTACTCTTCTTTTTCAACTCTTAACACCGTCTATTCTGCCATCCTGTCTGGTATCTTTCAGTACAGTTTCCAAAACCAAAATAAAAAGCAAATGCGATAGGATGCATTCTTCTTTGATTCCTTTTTTGTATATCAATCAATGTTGAGACATTACCATTTGCTAAAATCTACACTTTTTGAGCTGAATATATAGTCTTTATGGCCAAGATGATATCCTCTCTAATACTTGAAATAACTTGAAATCTAATACTTGAAGTAACTTGAAATAACTTGAAATCCTCTCTAATACTTGAAATAAGTAATTCCATAAAATATTGTCAAAAGGTTTCTTGGCGTCTAAAAAGAACAAGTCTACCTTTCTGTCTTTGTGAAATTCCAAATAATCAATAATATTCAAAATAGTTCTAAATGTTACTCGTCAGTTGTCTTTTTAATGAAAATCCACTCTGGTCCTCATGAATATTCTCAGCAATTCTGCCATTCTATTTCACCTCCTTGTGAATGTTATTAAAGTTTTTGTCCTGTGCTTTGTTCTATTGTATCCAAAGAAAAAGATGAGAAAAGCTCCAAAGTGCATTTGAATTAGTGAATTTATTAATAAGGCCTGCTATGTCTCAGGTTAAAAGACTTTTCCTCAGTGGCAATGCAGACAGGTTTTTTTTTTAAGTAATCAAACCATTTGACATGCTATAGTGCTGAATCCATCCTCCACAACATTTTGCATAATGGCTTCAGCTCCAATGAATACCAGCTGAATCAGTGCTTTCACTGTCATTCTTTTGATGTTAAATATAATGGAGGAAACTCAGAGTTCAAAATTATGAAAATGAAATTTACAAAAATAATAAGGGTGTTGCTTAGATTCAGAGACCCACAAAGCAAAAATATAGTTTTACAGAGAATCAGGAATGTCCTCTATGTGCAGAGTCAATAGTGTGAAACATACGAGAAGGACATTCTCTGAATATGGCTTGATTTTCATCACACAGAGAAAATAGTTTTGACTTTCCTCTGCCCACAAACATAAGCAGAAGAGATCTTCTGTATCACAGTCATTGGTATTTGCAACTATTTCTAGTGCAATTCTGTACCTTTTGGAGTGGTTTTTGTCATTCTACCAGAATTTAACAGTGATATATTGGTGTTTTTGCAGGTATGTGCCATGGAATTTTCATGAACCTAAGCGAGGGGTTTACAATTTCACTGGTGACCGAGATCTTGAATATTTCCTGGAGCTTGCTAAGGAGGTTGGCTTGTTGGTCATACTGAGAGCAGGGCCTTATATATGTGCAGAATGGGACATGGTAAATAATTTCCTAGTTTTTGACTTGCTTTTATAAGGTGAAAGTTGAATAATATGTGACACTAAAGGTGCTAATACACAAGGCAGCTATTCTATCTTTCTTTCGTAATGGATTTTCCCTGGTAATCAACAAGACAGCAGAACTGAAGAGAAAACACAGGAAGGCTGCTGCTGCTGCAAACTGAGAAGAACAACATCTTGACCTCCAGTAAACTTCTGTGAATGGAGCAGCGTAATTGCACAGGAAAAACCTCATTTGAAAGCACATTAAATTTGGCTGGTCCATGATTAACCAGGACCATTTCTGCACCAAACTGTTATAATGCTGCTATTCTACCTTCAACATCCTGTGAAATTCTGGAGTTTGTAGTTTACTTAGGACAAAGAGCTCTTTGGCCAAGAATTTTAAATGCCCCTCCCTAAACTGCAAACCTCAGGTTTCCATTGGCTGTTGAAAGTAGAGTAAGAGCACTGCAACAGTGTAGTGCAGAAATGGCCCAGGCTGAGTGTGTCATAGAAGCCTTGTCTGGAAGTCCCCTAATTCAGTTCAGTGGCTCATTTTTTTTTAAATGATTATTATTTATAATGACTCATTAGGCTGGAAAAACTTAGACATGTATTTTGTAAAACTATTTACACATATATTCAGTACAATAAATATTTTAATATAGGTTTTCATTTCCTTCTTAGGGAGGTTTACCTGCCTGGTTATTAGAAAAAGAATCCATTGTTCTTAGATCTTCTGATCCGGGTAAGGAGATCAAATGAAATTGTATAGTAGTCAGTGTCTTGGGTTAAGACCTTATTGTGTAGAAGTAAAATGTGATGATCAGAATAGGATTCAGTCATATGTGTGAGGTTGATAGCTCATGACTACCTTCAGGTAAGGAATTTTGTAAGGAAATATAGCATTATAGTTCTCCCTTACCAAGGGGTATGTGAAAATGATTACACAGTGTGAGGGAAATTAACCTGGCTTGGAATCTGAATTAGGACTGAAAATATTTCAGAGGATCAGTGTGGTAAAGTGATTAAGGGTGTTCTGGTAGGACCAGGGAAGCTTAGATTCAAATCCTGATACAGCCATAAATCTCTGCTAAGTGACCTTGGGCCAGTGGTCCAGTGACCTGATGGCTGTGATGTCAGTAGGGTGGTGAATCTGCTCTGAGTTTTAATTTGCATTCTAAAGGAGCTACCCGAGGTACTGAATCCAATCTTGAAAGTATATGCAGTATCTTAGATAGTTCCTTTAAAGTTCTGGATAACATCTGAAGGAGATTTACCCCAGAGTGATATCAGGCCATTTCCGCACTATACTCTTTTAGCGCGATTATTCCACTTTCAACATCCTATGGAATCCTGGGGTTTGCAGTTTAGGGAGGGGCCAGCTGGAAAATGGCCTCAGAGCCGCAGCGGAAATGGCCTCAGAGCCGCAGCGGAAATGGCCTCAGAGCCGCAGGCCACACTGCCAGTGGCTCTCTGTCCACTTAGTATTTCTCATTCTCTCTCTCTCTCTCTCTCTCTCTCTCTCTCTGCCTTGGCTGGATAGCTATAAGGATAATATTGGGAACAGAACCATGGACATCACCCACTTTGAACCACTTGGAGAAAAGGCAGGATATAAATGTAAAAAATAAAGTAAATATAGAATGACAAGTAAAGCACATGCATGCTTTAGGAATGAAAATCAGGAGCAAGTGTTCAGTTTTCACCATAAATTCCAAGAATCCGCTTTTAGAGTGGTTCGGTTTAGCCAATACATAAATTATCTAAAGTTGAAGTGAGCAGTAAGGTACTTAGGTTTGTGTATCTTGTCAGATTATTCAAGGGAATTGTAATACAAACACAATGAAAAGTTTCAGAACAAAAAGGGTTTTGTCATTACAAAGTATAATTTCAGGTATATGAACATTCTTGTTTATAATTTTTCAGATTATTTGACAGCTGTAGGAAGCTGGATGGGAGTTTTACTATCAAAGATGAAGCTTTACCTTTATCAGACTGGAGGTCCAATTATTATGGTACAGGTAAAAATGTTTGAATAAGTACTGCCAGTACTGCCAATGACCGCTGCAGTTTCAAGCAACAAATAAAAACTCTGAATATTGTTAACAATGATTAACTGTAATTCCCAAAGTTTTTCTCATTTGAAAAGCCATTGATGGTTCACCTACTTTGGGGTATACCTGTACATTCTGCTACTGTTGGGGTGATTTCCTTAGAAATTGTGTATATGTGTGGGTTCATGCACACATGCCTTCAAATCACCTGCTAACTTGTGGCATTTCTGTGATTTTCTTACGGTTTTCAAGGGGCACTCAGAGATGGCTTATCATTGTCTTCCTCTGAAATGCAGCCTACAACACCTGCTATTTGTTGGTGGTCTCCCATCCATGTACTAATTAGAGCTGATCTTTGCTTAGCTTCCAAGATCAGATAGGATCTAACCGTATAGGACCTTATGGTATGATGAAAGGAAGAAACCAAATCTTACAGTTCTCAGGCATGTAATGTGAATACAATGGCCATGTTGACTGGAAAATTCTGATGGTACAAAAAAGTAACATTTCTGACCCCTGGTATAGTGCATGACCCAGTAGTTGCACAACATCTCTAAAACCTGCTATAAATAGCTGGTGATGGCTGTCAGCTTTTTTAAATTTTGATTTTGTATATATCTATATTTTGCTTTCTAGGTTGAAAACGAATATGGAAGTTACTTTGCCTGTGATTTTGATTACCTTCGTTACCTGCAAAATCTTTTTCGGCTTTACCTTGGGAATGAAGTGGTGCTATTTACCACAGATGGTGCAAACACGTTTTTCTTGCGATGCGGAGCTCTTCAAGGCCTTTATTCAACTGTGGATTTTGGACCAGGTGAGTGGAAATCTGAAGGCAACCTGCTGGCTTCATAATAGGCTCCTTGGCAGAACTTTGAAGAGTTACTTTTTAGACGCATGCTCCCAGAATCCCTCAGCCAGCTGGAGGGAGCTGTACTTGAAAGGAGTAAGCTTTCCAGGCTCTGCTCCTTGAACATAATGGGGCTTATTTGCAAATAAAGTTCTAGAGGATGTTTGCTAGTATAAAAAGGAAGACAGGAAGCTGCCTTATACAAAGTCAGGCTGTTATTTGGTAAAACTCAAACTTTGCTCTGGGCTGTGGGAAGTGTTGGCCATCCAAATATTGTTGGAGTGCAGCTCCCATCAATCCTATAGCATAGCTATTCATGAGGACTGAAAATCAGTCCAAGAATTCCTGGGGGGCTTCAAGTTGTTCTCCCCTGCTGTAGAAGGGGCAACCAACACTAAAGGATATCAGAAAAGGTTTTCTGTTAGTGCTGGGTGCAGAGTGATGCAGTAAATATCTCACCAATGTAATGAGAAAGCCTAAATCGTTTTATTCATGGATGACGATCATGATGATGATGACAACAACAACAACAATTGTTTTATTACTATTACTATGATTGTTTTCATTGGGCTTCAGTTGTTGTTGTGTGCTTTCAAGTAGTTTCCATCTTATGGTGACTCTAAGGTGAATCTATCATGGAGTTTTTCTGGGGCCTGAGAGTTTGTGACAAGCCCACGATGACTGAGTGGGCTTCCACAGCCAAGTGGGGAATTGAAGCCTGGTCTCCAGTATCATAGTCCAATGCTCAAACCTCTATACCATGCTGGCTCTTTATTGGGCTTAAGACTATGATAGAAATTTAGACTCTATGATGGTTAAACCTACAGCCGTATTCAAATAAGTGCCTCTGGTGTGTACATTTCTAATTTTCATTTCAAAGCTTTATGCCAAAACACCCTCAGATATTTTAACTTGTACTTGTTCATTCTTCTTCCCTCTAGTTTCCCTTCAAGCATATCTTTAACTAGTCTACTGTTTTTCAAAAAGTGCTATATCATACTTGACTGCCAGCCCTTTACTCTTTACAATGCTTTAGTCTGTATGGAATATAAAACAGCAGAAATCATGCACAGCTGTGCCTAGGCTGAATAGGTGTTCTCCATTTAAGCAGAGCCAGTTTCTCTTTGTGCTACAGAAGTACTCCTTAACGTGGAAGAGACATAGTAGAGTAGGAATCAGATTTTATTTTTTCTTTTATTTACAGGTGGAAATGTCACAGCGGCATTTTTAACACAGAGACGGACTGAGCCGAAAGGCCCCTTGGTATGACTTTTGCCTCATATGTTCATGCATGTTGCTGAAAATGAGTAGATAACAGTACAAAAATTATGGTAGTCAAGCTGACCCTTGGTATGGATTGAGACTTGGTTTAGTCTGAAGATATAGCAGGGCATATGATTGATACATCAGGATCACAGTGCCTTAGTGCTGTTTTGGACACATGAGGTAAGCATAATATATTGCTGACGTGGTAAAGAGCAACGGGAAGAATAAAGCATGGGAGGTGAGCGTACGTAGGTGAGGAAAGTTTGATGAGGGTAGGAAGGAATTATCTTTCTGAAAAAATCTAGCTGCTACATAAGCAAAAAAAAAAAAATCATGATGATTATGCTATCTTCAGGCTGAGGTAATTGTGAGTCACTTTTGTCTGTCCAAATGTCGGATAGGAGTTCTAAAGTTCTAAACCTTCTGAAGTTTGTCTTTGTTGTACAAAGAGGTGGGAATCACCCATGGAAACATTTTAAAATATAAACAGTGAGCACAGTATCAAAGTCCACATTGATGAAGTGCAGTTCCTTAACAACCTGTCAATGACACTCCCTGATATAAGAAGTGCCTCCTGGCATTAGCATTCTGACGTTAATTCTCCATGATCATTGCAATGTGACTCAAATATATATATTAGGACAAGTAAAGCAAGTAGGTACAGTGGCTGGATCCCTGAAGCCATCAGCAAACAGTATGAATAAAACTTTAAAGCAATGGTATCTCATGATCTTTTACTTCTCATTAAAAAAAATACTGTTGCATTCTAGTTGATATAAAAAGGTGCCCAAACTGTGTAAAAACTTACAAAGCATTACTGCACTTATATGTGGATTATCTTACTTGTCTGAATCACATGATTAGAGGGCCTTGGGAGCGCCTTCAATTTGTGCATTTACCCTGCCCCCACTTCTTGCTGATAATCAGTAAGAAGTCAGGGCAGGGTAGATGCACAAACTTTCTTGTTGACCTACCCATATTCCAGGTGCAATTTCTCTCCCTGACCTGTGTCACAGAGAAGGGCTTTGGAACATAAAAGAAAACATGGGCTGAGGATCATTTCCAAGTTTCTGGGATCTGCAATAATACCAAGGCCCACTTTCTGGAGCTGAATGTAGCAGCAGAACTAGACACAAAATAGTGGCTCAGGATGAGAACCAAGCATGTTCCCACTGCACCTGATTAGCTATACACTAGGTTAGCCTGCGTGTAAGTTACAGTAGATCCGTCCTAACAGTCTTAGTATTATGGGGAAGGACAGGGGAGGGAAAATCGTTTTTGTTCTCCTGTTGTTAAATAATTAGGAAACCTTTCCCGCTCCACTGTCAGTCATTCAGTGAAACATCAGTTGGTCTCAAATTACCTTCTGCTTGCTACCTTCTTACCACCTCTGATGTTCTAATCTAGGATAACAGGGAGTAAGGTGTGTCCACCCCAGATGTTGCACTAAAGCTGCCATCAGCATTAGCAAGCATAATTTGGACATTGTGGCCTTGCAACATCTGGAGGACCATATGGTGCCCATCACTATTGTAGGAGGAAGTGGATATAGATGCGCAGTGCATAAATATGAGCTAAAGCACTTGTTAGCTAGTTGTGGAGAGGGCGTCTGTTACATTGTCTGACTCGCAGATCTTTGATGTAAATAGGTTTTCTCAATTTTTTTTCATTCCTGGAAGAGCAAATCTAAGAGCCTGTGCCACCCACAGATGGCACTGCAGTATATGCTGACACCACATAGCCAGTTCTGTAGTATGTGGCTGTGGTAGTGGAAGAAATACAAATGAAGCTTATCATTTTTATCTGTGCCTCTAGCTACATCTACGTTGGCAAAGGGTACATTATGTCTAGCTGGGATAAATCTGGTAAACAGAGAATGTGTTTGTTTTTTTTTCCTTTTGAGTCCCTCGTGTGTCATGAAAAGACGTCTTGTCCCCACTGTGACCAATGTGCCATTTTCATTTCCAAAATGCTTTACAGGGTTTTCCCCATTCTGTTGGTAGGAAGCTGAATTTGTGAAATTGTGAATAGCATGAGATCATATTGAGGGCATAGGAAGTCCTACCATTAGACAGAATGGAGCAGGAGCTTCAAGCTGCCACTCCCCAGTCCTTACTTCCGAGCCCCCCAGCCATTGCCCTTCTCTGGGAGAACAGAGATGGGAGTGTGTTTGTGTGCATGCATGTGTGCCATGGATTCTATTCCTGCACCTTATAAACTAACAGCTGCTGTTGGAGTTAGTGGAGAACCCTGTTCCCAGGGTGGTTTTGGAGTAAGTTTCAACTGAGTCCAGTTGGCTTTGTATATAGAAGAGAGAGGGATGACATCTTGTCTTTTGTCTCAGGCAGCACAATATCATGGCTGGGCCTGTTTGAGACTGGGATAAGAACCAGAATTTCAATCTGCCAACTGAACCAGCAAAGAAGATGAACTTCCGTGATAATGACCACATAGCAGCAACAGACCTGTGGCACTTTAAAGCCACATTTATTATAGAAAGGATTTTGTAGACTTTGTTGCTTTTAGTGGAATAGACCTTTGGTTCTTAACGAGGGATCCTTGGATCCCTCACAGGGGGTCTACGAAGCCCTGCTGTTGTATATTACCACCAGCAGCAGCAGCAGCAGCAGCAGAGACACGATAGTGGTGTATGTTTGGGGTGTGAAACTGCTCCCTCATTTGCAGATAAGGGAGCACTTTGGGCATGCACATATGCCTGCTGCTACTGTATGTTTCTTTCATTAGAGATGCAGCAGTGAGGGGTGTGGCCACCAGGGGACACAATTGCAGGCATGTACACATGCCAAATTGAGTTTCAGCACCTATACACAGACACTGCCCTTGCTGTGTCCCTGATGAAAGAGGCATTGTGGCAGGCATGTGTGCATGCCAAAATTATGACTCTGGACACAGGGTTTGAATCCCCAGTCACTCAGGGAAACCCAATGGGTGACCCTGATCAGGCAAGTCGCATTCTCTTACTCTTGGAGAAAGTCAACGGTTACAAGTATTGCCAAGAAAACCCGCATGATAGCTTTGCCTTAGGGTGGCTATAAGTCAGTTTTCAAAGGAGAGAGACATGATGGCTAGAAAGGATCTCCCCACTGTCAGCAGCACTTCATTGTTGTGCACCTTCAAATCACTTTTGACTTATTGCAGTCCCAAGGTGAATCTATCACAGTTTTTTTGGCAAGATTTTTTCAGAAGGGGTTTGCCTTTGCTTTCCCCTGAGGCTGAGAGAATGTGACTTGCCCAAGGTCACTCAGAGTCTGAGTGGGGATTTGAATCCAGACGCTTTTAATAAATGAATAAATATTTGAATAATTAAATATAAATTTAAATTTTTAAATCTTGGTTAAGTCTTGGGGGAGCCTAGCAACAAATTATATTTACAGGGGGTCCCTGGTAAAGAAAAGGTTATGAACCACTGCAATAGACTAAAATGGGTCCCCCTTTGGAATTTATCACAGAACAGAGCTCTAAAACCACCACACTGTTATGCTAGTAATTGTAGGACTCCATGGTTAGTTAGGGGTCTGTGTTGTGAGTCTGTGTTGTAAATGTGATTAAAAACCCACTTGGTAACCCACCTACCTAGTTCTGAATGTTCTTAGGCAGAAAAAAGATATAAATCTTAAAATCAAGTATTCAAAAGTATTCTAAGTGCCATCTAGTCCAGCGCTTTGCTAGTTCAGGAATCTGCCACTAAAGCACTCCTGAGAGGTGGCCATCTGACTTCTTTTTAAACTTCCATAACAAATGAGAATTTATCACCTTCTAAGGCAGTCTGTTCCACTGTTGAATAGAACTTACCATCAGGAGGTTCTTCCTATATTTCAGTCAGAATCTGCTTTCTTGTAGTTTCATTACATTGGTTCAGGTCCTATCCTCCAAGACAGCAGATTTTTGAAGATTCTATTATATCATACACCACTCCCTCAATCATTCTTCATAAAGCTTGGTTTCTAGACTTCTTATTTTTGTCACCCTCCTTTGGACACATTCCAACTTGACAGTGTTCTTAAACTGCAGTGTCCAGGATATAGTATTCTAGGTGAGGTCAGGCATAAAGAGAACCTCTACAATATTTCTCTTCTAGAATCTCTCCTAGAACCTTTCCTGATATCCATATCAAGCTGACAGGTTGATAGATCTCACCACCACCTGACTTTTTTTTTTTTGAAGACCCAGGACAACATTTGCCTGCCTTCAGTTTGCAGGACTTCAGATGTTCTACAAGAATTCTAGAAGATTAGAGACAGAGGCTCTGAGACGACATCTGCAAGTTCAGTTAGTACCCTTGGATGCAGTTTGTCTAGCTGTAAAGCTTTGAATTTATTTAGAGTAGCCATGTTTTCCTGTACCTACTTTTGTATCTATTTTGGGCTGCGGCCCCATCATTGTATTGTTTGTTCTCTTTTCGCTTCTATAAATACATTTCCTCTGATGTGAAACTGACAGAATTCTAAAAAGTTAGTGAAGCAAAACTTCCTTTGAGGAAACTATGATCATTTTTCCCAAGAAAGCTTCATCTGTCTGTTATGGTTAATAATTCAGCTACGTCTGGATTAAACCACAGTGTACCAGCATAAAAATGATCATTAAATGCCAAGCCAAAACTTGCAGGAGCCATGGAAGGCCTTTGGCTCACATGTGCCCCTTCCAGCACTGGTGTGCAACAAAGGAGGGGCTCAGATGCATCTACGGAAAACCTCAGTTTTATTTTTAAAATGTGGCTAGCAGTTTCATTTGGCTAAGGCCAAGATGTTCATGAGCACCTCCATATAACTTTTCCCCTATATGATTGAAATGTCACACATTTTCAAACCATGCCTTTTATTTTTCTGCTTTAAGTACAGTATTTTCATAATCACGGAGGCACTTCACTCTCTTGAGTTTGCTATAACAGGGGGATGGGAGAATTTCATAGCTTGTTAGAGTGCTCCCTCCCACAAGAGGAAATTCAGCATCACATATTCTTCCTATTCCTTGGGAATCATAAACCTCATATGACTATGAGAGGCCCCTTTGTTTGCTAAAGAAAAAGGTGAGAACAAGTCCAGTAAAAAAGGGCTAAAAGTCTTCCTTTTGCAACTAAGAATTGGAAGCCGCCTGGCTATGAAATACTAAAAAGTCTGGTTGCATTTTCTATTGTTCTGATCTGACCTTTTTCTGTGTTTCTCCGCATCAGTGAATTCCTTAATAAATTCACTTTTTGTTTGAGTGTGCTCTCCAACCACTCTGACTCAGGCTAAGCAACAGTGTTAAATATGCAGTGTGCTATTTAGAATCATTTGGGATTTGATTTTGTTTTTACCGTCAAGTATGTATACAGAGCTGCAATCCAGGCTGATACTATAATGTGCAAGTGGGGGATTATGAAACCTTCTCCCTGCCATTTTCCCCTGTCCCAACATTAGGGAATGAAAAGAATAAAGTTTTTTCCCCAGGCTGTATGCACAGGGTAGGGGCATGGGAAGATAGAAAATGAAGGTTTCATTTCCCCCACAATTTGCATTGCAGGTTGGGGAAACGTGCATAGCACACACTTTTTTAGAAAACGTAAAGTAAAAGCGAAGAAGTTTTTTTTTTTTTTAAAGCAAGCTAGGACACTGCACAATGATATCCTACCATCAATGATAGCTGGTGGCTTCCACATTAGAGAAGAGGTGAATCTGGATTTTAGTCTGAACGTTAAAGCAACTATCCTAGATGCTGAGCCCTATCCTTATAAATTGGTCCAACATGTTGGATAGCACCTTTAAAGTTCACCCTAAATCCAAAATGAATTCACTACTCTACTGCTGTAAAAACCACCAACCACTGCTCTGTTTTGTAATATGTAGTTATGGCAGCTTTCTCCTCTCAAAGAATTT
>CAOLHI010006545.1:0-30679 GCA_948474755.1 Ctenosaura bakeri
TCAAATCTTATTGTTGGGAGCAGTCTCTGCGGGCGATAGACGAGACCTCCACTTCCAAGATGGCCGACAAGAAGACGACCACGCCATCGACGGTATCGGCGGCTGCCATCCGTCCACCTCGTCGGTATCGGGCTCGGTACCGGCGAAAACGCCGATCTCGGCGCTACCGAAGATCCCGAAGCTGTCGGCGGCTGCCAAGTCAGCAAAAGGATCCTCGACGGTGAGGAAGGCTGAGGCTCCCCTTACGGAGACGCCTGCTAAAAAGCGCCCTGCTCCGGACGGAGGCAAGGGCAAGGAGAAGGAGAAGAAGAAAAAGAAGAAGGAGAAGAAGCGCTCCCCGGCTGGGGACGTTCGACCTCCTACTCCTCCTCCTACTCAGCAGCCTTCCAAAGGGCGAGGCGAGTCCGTCGATCTCTCGGAGGATGAGATCGAGGACGTTCCCCAACAGCGCCCGGACTCGCCTGTGGCAGACCCTCCAACCCTGGTGGAGGAGCGCCACCGCCCTCTTAGCCGTCGCAGGTCGGCCGACCTGCAGCAGAGGGAGCCCTCTGCTTCTCCGGAGCGGCGTTCGACCTCCTTTAGGTCCCGGTCCCGTTCTTCCGAGCGTCCGGTGGCCTCGCCGCCTCCGAGGGAGACAAGAGAGGAACAACCTCGCTCGTCTGCCTCCAGATACACCTCGGCGTCCTACGTGGCCAGGTACGCGAGGGAATCTGAGTGGAGAGAGCGCCCGGCCTCCTATCGGTCGCATTCGCCATCGTACCGAGATCGGTACCATCGTGGCCCGAGTCGCTGGGAGACCTTCCGGAGGTCCCGGTCACCTCGTCGACAGCGCGAATCGCGCTCGCCTAGAGGGGACGAGGCTCGGTACCGTCGACGCCGAAGCCGATCTCCGTCGGACCGCCGCTCCTTCAGCCGCTCTCCCTCCCCTCGATATCATAGGGCGAGGGAGCCTTCACCACGGTATCGGGCGATATCGCCACCTCCTAGGGTCACGGCAACGGCGACGCGCCCTACGGAGTCGGTGGTGACTGAGCGGGCTACGACGACGTCAGCCTGCCAGACTACCCCGGTCACCACCAAGAGGGTGAAGTCAGTGGTCAGCCATCCCAAGCGGGACGCTGCTGCTACCACCGCCCCGGCTGCGGAGAAGCCTAGGAAGGCAACACCTCCAAAAAGGAGCCGGAAAGCGAGGGCGAGAGGACTCACCGAGCTCGGAGTCGTACGACTCAAAGGCGGGTGGGAGGGTTCTGAGGCGGCCTCACAGGAGTCTCCCCCCGCTGGGATTCGGGGACCCGACCCCAGATTCTGTCCAGAGGACGTCCACCAGTTCTCTGCGATGCTGCTCCGCATGGCCACTACCCTCGGCCTTAAGATCGCCGATGCGGAGCCGGAGGACGACGATCCACCTTCTCCGTCTTCGAGGAGAAGCGACCTTCCACGGCCCCGCTGCCTCTCCTGCCCCGGGTATCCAGACTGGTGAAGGCCGCCTGGGATAGACCGGCCTCGGCTCAGCCGAACCGCAGGGGGTTGAAACACCTCTACAGGGTGCAGAAGGATAACGCTGGTTATCTCTTTAATCACCCTGTACCGAACTCTGTGGTCTTTCGAGTCGGCACAGACAAAGGGCCCCGGGCCCAGCCCTCCACCCCGCCGGACAAGGAGGGAAAGGAGGGGGACGCCTACGCAAGGAGGTTCTATTCAGCTGCCTCCTTGCAGATCAGGCTGTCCAACACTCGGGGCTTCCTCGCGGCATACCTAAAAAAAAATTTCTCGATCGCCTGCAACCGGCGATGGAGGCGGTACCGGAGGACATCCGCCAAGCCTCCTCCGTGATCTTCAATGAGGCCATCTCCATCGCTCGGCACCAGATGGCCTCCTCCCGGCACGCAGGGAATGCCTCCGGGTCATGGCGGGATCCGTCGGCCTTCGCCGCCATGCTTGGCTGCGACCGGCCGACATCCAGGAGGACCCCCGGGAGGATTGAAGATCCCCCCCTTCGACGGTGAAGGCCTTTCCCCAATTCGTCCACAGACGAAGTTTTGGACAATCTTGTCAAGGCGAGACTGACCGCAAAAAAGATCGGGCTGCAGCCGGCCACGCAGGCCCGCGGGGCCTCCACCTCCGCCCATCCTGGCGACGATCCTCCACCTCGTTGTTCCAGCGTTCGGCCCATCTGGACAGTGAGACCGTCCTCCGGCTCATCGGCCAGACGCACGATTAGGCGGCGCCCGGCTTCGTCGAAGAAGTCCTCCTCCGAGACAAAGTCTGGGGGCCCGTGCCTGGCAGGACCCACCAATACCCACTCTTGGGCCTCCATAGCGCTCGGAGCCGACCGACTCTCGCTCGACACCTAGCGGAGTGGCAATGTTCACTACGGACTTTTTGGGTGCTTTCCATCGTCCGTCTTGGCTACGCCATCGAGTTTCTCGATATTCCTCCTCGAGGCGTTTACTACTCCACGCCGTCGAGCCCCGGCCCTCCTGGAAGAGATCCAATCCCTCCTCCAGAAAGGGGCATCGAGCGGCTCCCGCAAGAGGCCAAGACCACCGGCTTCTTCTCCAGGTACTTCACGGTACCGAAAGCCGACGGTACCCTCCGGCCAACCTTAGGGCCTCAGAGGGGTGAACTACTACATCCGCCCCAAAAGGTTCAAGATGGTCACGATACCCCTCGTCCTGCCCTTCCTACATCGAGGGGGTTTTGGGTTTGCCTCCATCGATCTCCGAGACGCATACTTCCATATCGCCATTCGCCCGCGCACAACGGTACCTCCGCTTCGCAGTCGACGACACCTGTTACCAGTACAAGGTGCTGCCGTTCGGACTCTCGACTGCCCCAAGGGTCTTCACCAAATGCATGGCCCCGGTGGTATCCTACCTGCGGACGAAGGGCGCTTCCGTCTTCCCCTACCTCGACGATTGGCTGTTGGTGGCGTCCTGCAAACAGAGACTTTACCACGACGTCCACATGACATTGTCACTCCTGACCCGCCTTGGTCTACGAGTGAATCCGAAGAAGTCCCACCTCGAGCCGGCAAGGATCTTGGACTTCATCGGGGCGACGCTCGACTCGACCTCCGCCAGGGCGTACCTACCAATTTTCGAGCACAAACCTTGATCCCGGGGCCCCCGCTCATGCTCGTCCCCGGGCCCCCACGTTTCTGCGAGAAGCGTCCAGCAGCTCTTGGGCTACATGGCTGCGACGGCCCGCTGTGACATATCTCGCCAGGCTAAAGCAAGACCTCTTCAACACTGGTTCGTCCGCATATTCGACCCCTGCGGGGACGAACAGACACTCCGACTGCAGCTGCCGGGAGACGTCCGCTCATCCCTCCGATGGTGGCAGTCGCGATGCAATCTCATGTCGGGGATGCCTTTCCAACAGCCGACACCGAAGGTGACGGTCACGGCCGACGCCTCCCCCGTATGGATGGGGTGCCCACTGCGGCGATCTCAGAGTCCGCGACAGATGGACCGACGACGAGACCGCTCTCCATATAACGCGCTGGAGCTGCTCGCCGTCTGGGAAAACCCTACGGGCGTTCCGCCATGCCCTGGCGGGGCGCACGGTCCTGATTCTGACGGAAAAAACCCCCCTGTCTGCTACATCAACAGACAAGGTGGGACTATTTTCCCCGACCCTGCTCGACATCGCGCTCGACCTGTGGGAATGGTGCATTCGCCTGCACACGCATCCCCTGGCGGTTCACCTGGCCGGGCAGGAGAACACCACGGCAGACGCCCTCAGCAGGGACACCTCATCCCATCACGAATGGTCTCTCTCCGGAGAGGCGTTGGGGCTGTTCGGGGGCCGCTGGGGCGAACCATCGATCGACCTCTTCGGGACCAGGGAAAACGCGAAGTGTCGCCGATTTTTCCCCGAGCGGGCCACGATCGCGCCTCCCCTCGGGGCCCCATTCCGTGGACCGGGGAACTCCTCTACGCGTTCCCGCCGTTCCCGCTGCTCGGCCGGACGATATTGAAGATCCTCGCCGACCGAGCCGACGCGATCCTGGTAGCCCCGTACTGGCCGAGGCAACATTGGTTCGCACCCCTGCTACAAGCCGCACGAGACGACCTGCTCCGGTTGCCACCGACACCGGACCTGCTCTCCCACTCCGGCGGCCGAGTCCTCCATCCGGACCTGCCACGCCTGGCCCTCCATGCCTGGAGGATATCGCACTAGACGATCCCGTGCTCGGTACCGTCCTCGTCGCGGCCAGGAAGGAATCCACCCGTCGCAACTATCAATACAAGTGGCGACGCTTCCTGACCTTCGCTAACGAGAGGAGTGAGCCGGTATCGCCCGCGGGGCTCTCGACCGTCCTGCACTTCCTCCTGCACCTCCGGCAACAGGGCCTGGCGTTTCCATCCCTGAAGGTGTATCTCTCCGCGATCGTGGCATACCAACCGCCACGATCTGCTGCCTCGGCCTTCTTCAGGAACGATACCGTTAAGCGGTTCCTGAAAGGACTTCATCATCTCTACCCGCCGGTATCGCCGCCGCTACCGCCGTGGTCCCTCTCGCTGGTGCTCTCGCAGCTGACGAAGCCGCCCTTCGAGCCAATGGCGACCTCGGATGACAGGCTCCTGACAATGAAAACTGCCTTCCTGGTAGCGGTGACCTCAGCGAGGCGAGCGGGTGAGATCACAGCTCTTCGTTCCGATGAGCCCTTCACGGTCTTCCACAGGGACAAGGTGGTCCTGAGACCTGACATCTCGTTCCTGCCAAAGGTGGTGTCCAGTTTCCATCTCAACCAGGACATCATCCTGCCTGCCTTCTTCCCGAACCCGACGACACCGTTGGAGCGGTCCCTCCACTCCCTGGACGTGCGTCGGGCATTGGCTTTCTACAAGGACAGGACTGCTTCCTTCCGACAGACGCCGCATCTCTTTGTTTGCTATGGGCGACGTCGGAAGGGCCTAAAAGTGTCCACCCAGCGCTTCTCCAAGTGGGTGGTGAGGACTATTGAACTGGCGTATGAGCTCGCGAGGAAGCCTCCGCCAGTCCTGCTTCGAGCCCACTCCACCAGAGCTGTGGCTACTTCTGCGGCCCTCCTGCGAGGAGTTGACCTGCATGAACTCTGCCGTGTGGCGACCTGGTCCCAACCATCGACCTTCGTGCGCCACTACAGGCTCGACTGCCGGTCGCGCAGAGATGCCCGGTTTGGACGTGAGGTGTTGGCTTCCGTGCTGTAGGACCTGACCCGCCGTCCGACCGGTAAGCTACACAGTCTCCTAGTGTATGAAGGCACAGAGACCACGAAGAAGAAGAACAGGTTGCTTACCTGTAACTGTGGTTCTTCGAGTGGTCATCTGTGCCATCATACACACCCGCCCTTCCTCCCCTCTTTCTCAGGTCCCTGTAGGTTCTACGGCGGACGACAGAACTGAGGAGAGACCGTTGCTCGGCGGGAGGAGCATGCGCAGTACCGGCGTGGGGGAGGGGTTCCCGCCAAGCGAACAAGCTCTAGAAGTTTCCGAACGCTACCGCGCAGGCGCTAAAGCTCCTAGTGTATGATGGCACAGATGACCACTCGAAGAACCACAGTTACAGGTAAGCAACCTGTTCTTTTCCATCTTCTGCTTCTATTGACTATCAGGTGATGTCCACATACAAAGGGCACCTCTTGGATTGCTTGAAGAATGCATTTATGGTGAACAAACTATTGGCCTTGCAAAATTCTGTCAGTTGATCTCCTGTTTTGTTTCTTGATCGTAGATCAAATTTTCCTACAATCTTTCATTCTGCTTTGTTTCCTGCTTTTGCATTCCAATTGTCTATGATTAACAAAAAGACTTTTTCCTGTGTGTGATCAGTTTCCCCCAGAATCCAAAACAGATTCTTTCAAATTCTTCTTTTTCTGCCTCTGTAGCTAGAGCATAAACGTGTATTATGGTTATGTTGATGGGTTTTCCCTGAAATCCGATACATTAACTGAACAGCTGTAATGGAAAGGAGCACCACTTTCTGATTAAATTTGCAGAAGAAACAGAAGAAACAGAAAAGAATCAGCTAATAAATTCTTGCTTGGCCATTTAACTTTGGAACCTTCCTTTGAAGTTCTTTTGTTAGTAACTTTGATACCAGCAGTAGTGTCCCTTGGGGAGTGAAATGTTCTCCCAGTGGTTTATGAATGTAACTATATAGACAATAGAATGCTTATTCATTCTTGATCCCGATGTTTCATTTTTGGTTCTTGAAACATTTTTTCAGCATGTTTATGAAGTTTTATCAAATTTGGCACAGGCCAACTTCAAAGTAGAACCGGCAGAGTCCGGCTAGAGTTGGATGTCCTTTTAAGTCTTGCTTATTTCAAATTTAAGCATGAATTCAATGGAAAATAGAAAGCTCAGCTAACTTGGATTTTGTTTTGTATGTTCAGACAACACTACCCAGTCACCCTAAGTAGATCTTTCCATACTGTCCAACTGATTTGGCAGGGACAGTCCCAATTAATTCTCTGCTATCTCCTCTTTTCAGCTGCTTTTAAAACATCCCATTCTTGCTCTCTTCCTCCCACTATTCCACCTTTGTCTTCTGGTTACTTCAACTGCTGCCAGCTGAGTTCAGACTGCAAAAGTAGTTTGCACTCAGCAGGGAGGAGTGGAAGGAGAGGAGTAGAGATGTCTTGTCCTTCCCAGTAGAGTCAGGCAATAGCAAACTGCTGCAGCCTCTCCTAGCTTGCGTCTTCTTCCTGATTAATAACTTGCCTTCTTGATCACACTCTGATGTTGTTTGACCACACATGTCCTGGTTTTCTGGGAGTATGACTTTGAATCTCACTCACAGAGCCGTATCTAGCATAAACAGCGCCAAGGGCAAGCATGGAAATTGCACCCCTCTCTCCAGGGCTGCTGTCTCCTCCTTCTTTTCTCCCACTTTTGGCACTCCTTTTTTGTGCTCTCCTGGCATTGGCACTTGGGGCACGTGCCTTACTTGCCCCACCCTAGATACACCTCTGCTCTGTCAACAGAGTCACAAGTCAATCTGCCAGGTTTGTAACCTTTGCCTGTAGGGAAGGGACTCTGGTGTCTCTGGTGGTACTCATGTTGCTGACCCTTTTCTGCACCTTTGTGTGCTTCTCATACGCAGGAAAGGGCAGGAAATGTTTCCTGTTTCATTGTGCCAGACACCTGCAACCAGAACATAGAGTTGCCTGTGCTGTTCTCATTCCAGATTTTAGCAAAATTACTCTTTTGGACGACAACTTCCAGAATCCCTCTGTTGGCCATGCTAGCTGGGGGATTCTGGGAGCTGTAATCCTAAAGAGTAACTTAGCCAAACTCTGCCAGTGCCACCAAGATACATCTCATTCTATTTTCAACAATGGCCATCTAAGACTATACCTCCTAGCACTGGCCGATGGTTAACCCACTGCTACATGTGCATATTTCCAGATTTGGACCTTGGCAATTCTTTGGCACTGTGTTCGTCTCAAGCTGAGAGCTCTCCTTGCCTCATCCTCCCAATCATCCTTCCCTTGCCTACCATTTTGCATCTGAAATAGGCCATGAATTTGAAATGTTGTCTGAACTGTTATCCGCTCCTGCAAAATGTAATTTGATTCTTTCTCCCTCTTACTGTTTGATGAGAACCCTTTGTATTTTCATGCTTTAATACAATCTGGCACATAATTACCAATGACTCACCGATAATCTCAGTCATGGAGCTCTCTGAAATTAGATGATAATTTTGCCTGGAATTTGTGTTAACAAGAACTAAGAGAAGAAGATTTATAATTATTCCAGAAACATTCTCTCCTCTCCCTGTTCATATACCTTCTTTTTCTTTTTTTCTAAGGAGCTGCTTTGCAAACTGTTAGAGGCCAAGAAATCTTTCAACCCATTTTTGCTGCCACTCTGTACCAGAAAAACTAAGGATGATCTCTGTACATTTTCATCAGCATAAAATTGTCTGTAATTGCAACTGACAGATGGGAGTGAATATGGCGGGGAAGGAATTTCACTAAACCAGATCTGGGCAGCTGTGCTTCATTGGTGGGGAACAAAACAAACAAAGAACTTGTAATAAATTACAAATAATGAGTTACTTGTAATCAATACCTCACTCCGGTAACTAAGGTATAACTACATTATATTACACTTATGATAACAAGGGCTAATTTTATTCCTTTATTAGGATGACTGCACCGCTCTAGTTAGTTTTATCATCACAGAGGTACAGTTGCACTAGATGGTGGTGGAGAAGTATCATATGGTTCAGGTGCTGGCTCATGGCATGCCTCAAGTTGCTGAATGAAAAATATTGGCCAGTAGTCTACATCAGTTCCTCAATTAAGTATACTCTTGACCTGACCCTTCGAAACCTGATGGAAACATTATTCATCCATGCTCTGATTGTAGGCAGAATGGTTCTCCTTTTCCCCATGCAGCTGATGAGCAGTAAAATAGTTTGGGGGGAAAGGGAGTAACGGTCATGGCAATAGCATCACAATTCTGACCAAGTAGTGGTTGTGAATATGGAACAATTACAAATGAGTAAATCTAGGTAACTGTTCTGTACTCACAATTAACAAAGTAGCTGATGTAGAATACTAGCCAGGTTTCTTTTATATATTGTAGTTCTTTAGAGAAAAGAGGAAGAGTACCATTATAAATGTAACTCAGAGTAACTAACTATGTTTGAGGTCTTGGAACTAAAACAGTAACTAACTACAATGGCAGCTAAAAAGGCTAATGTGACTTTAGGCTGCATCAATAAGAGTATAGTGTCTAGGTCAAGGGAAGTAGTAGTATCACTCTATTCTGCTTTGGTCAGACGTCACCCAGAATTCTGTGTCCAGTTCTGGGCACCACAGTTCAGGAAGGATATTGACAAGCTGGAATGTGTCCAAAGGAGGGCAGCCAATATGGTTAAAGGCCTGGAAAGCAGGCCCTAAGAAGAGAGGCTTAGGGAGCTGGGTATATTCAGCCTGGAGAAGGGAAGTTTAAGAGGTGACATGATAGCCATGTTTAAATATTTGAAGGGATGTCATATGGAGAGTGGAGCAAGCCTGTTTTCTGCTGCTCCAGAGACCAGGACATGGTACAATGGCTTCAAAGTACAGGAAAAGAGATTCCATCTAAACATTAGGTAGAACCTCCTGACAGTAAGAGCAGTTTGACAGTGGGATATGCTGCCTCCGAGTGTGGTGGAGCCTTCTTTGGAGGTATTTAAGCAGAAGTTGGATGGCCATCTATTGGGAATGCTTTGATGGATCATGGACTCGATGACCCTTGTGGTCTTTTCCAACTCTACAGTTCTATGTATAGAACTGTATAGAACTATAGAAGTTCTATACAAGCCATTAATTTGAACTCTGAAAAAAAAACCCAGGGGTGTCCCAGGCACAGTGCTAACTGATATGGACCTGGTCTCTCTCCTCTTCTACCATTCTGGAAGCTGACAGGAGTGGCAGTGGTTTCTTCACCACTGCAATAGACAGCTTAAAGGTAAGGAGAAGAAGGAAATCCAAGGGGCCTTGAAGATGTCCATTTGCAGTGACCAGCTCCTGGACAGCAGGTACATAGCTCAACTGTCCACAGTTTTCCCTCACCATAGTGAATTATATTGCACTTCTGTTCTAATTTTATTACCTATTTCTAAATCTGTAACTCAAGTAATCTGTAATTCAAGTTACTATATGCTGGTGATATGCAACTCAATCTTCTCTTTTTTTGAAGGGGTGTTGCATAAGCAGCCACCCCACTTCTGCCCAAATCTGGAGTAGATGGTACCAGGCTAGGTTAATCAGTGGTTTGTTCTTAAGTATAAGGTATCTTGAGGGGCAGCATAGTATAGTGGTTTGTGTACTGGAGTAAGACTCAGAGAGATCAGGGTTCAAATCCCTGCTCAACCATGGAAATCCACTAGGTGATCTGGGGCAAGTCACACGCTCTCAGCCTTAGAGAAAAACAATGGCAAACCTCTTCAGCACCTTAGAAATTTTGGGTTAAAACTCAGAATAGTTCATCACCTCCCTGATGTGGAAGCCACCAAACACCGCTAGATTTGCTTCTTACTAAGCAGTTGGATAAAATTCTTTGTTGTTGTTGTTGTTATGAGGCTTCTGAGTTGTTTCCAACTTATGGTGACTTATAGAGTTTGCTTGGCGAGATTTGTTCAGAAGGGGTTTGCCTTTGCCTTCCTTTGAGGCTGAGAGAGTGTGACTTGTCCAAGGTCACCCAGTGGGTTTCCATGGCTGAGTGAGAATTTGAACCCTGGTCTCCAGATTCACAGTCCAGCACTCAGACCACTGCATAACACTGTTTCTCCAGGGTAATATACCATCTGCACTTTTTTTTCCCCCTGAAGGAAAAGTGCTAGTGATTTCCAGTTCAAAGTACAACAAAATAAACCAAAACAGTGTACCATATAGGATAGGGCCTGTAACATCCTCAAGAAAATGATTACATGACGCTACACAGACAGACACAACCACAGACACACTTTATACTTTTGGGATTCTTTGATGACGAGTACCCTTTCCTCCCCTTGGATGCAAACTGTTTGTGTTCTGCCCAGAGGCAGCGTGAGCTGCATCCGCACGCAAGCGGTCCAGGGGACTTGGCTTGTCAGACCAATTCATCACAAATGCTGCTGGTTCAAAGGAAGCCCAGATCGGCTCCTCTTCTTCTACAGTCTCCTCTTTCGGAGCAACAAATCGAGAAGGGAGGTCAGAAGGAGGCTAGTTCTGCTGATCCTTCAGGACCTTGAAGGCTGCAGTGGAAATAATGAGGACCTGCTTGTCTGTGAGGAGTCTACTGGTATCTTCAAAGACAGGAAAGGAAATGTTCAGAGTTGTCAGAACAGAGAGAGTGGGGATCCACTTGATTGTGGAAGATGACCCCATGCTGGCCCTGATGCCTTAGAATCATAGAATCATGGAGTTGGAAGAGACCCAGGGGCCATCCAGTCCAACCTGCTGCCAGGCAGGAACCCACATCAAAGCACTCCTAACAGATGGCCATCCAGCCTCTGCTTAAAAACCTCCAAGGAAGGAGACTCCACCACACTCCATGAAGGCAGCATATTCCACTGCCAAAAAGCTCTGACTGTCAAGAAGTCCTTCCTGAGGTTCAAGTGGAATCTCCTTTCCTGCAGCTTGAATTCATTGCTCCCTGACCTAGTTTCTGGAGCAGCAGAAAACAAGCCCGCTCCCTCCTTAACATGATATCCCTTCAAATATTTAAACATGACTATCATGTCCCCTCTTAACCTTCTCTTCTGCAGACTAAACATACCCAGCTCCCTAAGCTGCTCCTCATAGGGTATGGCTTCCAGACCTCATTGCCCTCCTCTGGACATGCTCCAGCTTGTTGATATCCTTCTTGAAATGAGGTGCCCAGAACTGGACACAGTATTCCAGATGAGGTCTAATCAAAACAGAATACAGTGCTACCATTACTTCCCTCGATCTAGATATCATACTCCTATTGACGCAACTAAGAATTGTGTTAGCTTTCTTGGCTGCTGCATCACACTACTGACTCATGTTCAGCTTGTGGTCCACCAAGATTCCTAGATCCCTTTCACGCGTACTGTTATCCAGCCATATGTCCCCCATCCTATATTTGTACATTCCATTTTTTTCTGCCCAAGTGTAGGATTTTATGTTTCTTTCTGTTGAAATTCATTTTGTTAGCTTTGGCCCAGCTCTTCAATTTGTCAAGGTTATTTTGAATTTTGATCTTGTCCTCTGGCATATTAGCAGCCCCTCCCAATTTGTTGTCACCTGCAGATTTGATCAGCATGCTCTCTATTCCTTCATCCAAGTCTTAGGGGGACACTGGGAGTTGTCATCCCAAAAAAGTATCTTTTCCAAGCTCCAGTGGTAGATGATGACTCAGTGCGGTGGGAAATGTACTCTAGATTTTAGGACGGGGCGGTGGGCAAATGTTGGAAGCCAGGGTGCCACATTGAAGTGCCAGTAGACTTGGAGGGTGGACCTAAATACTCTAAAGGGACCAGATCCTGTCTGATCTTGGAAGCTAAGCAGGGTCAGCCCTGGTTAATGCTTATGGGAGATCGCCAACAAATACCAGGTGCTATGGGCTATATTTCAGAGGAAGGAACTGGCAAGGAACTCCTTGCCTGAGAAAGCCCTGTGAAATTCATGGGGTGGCCAAAACCCAACAGGTGACTTGAAGGCATGTACATGGGAATCACTATATCTATTGAAGTTGGACAGAACAAATAGGGAAGAATTTCATTTAGCAAATTTACCAAAACATTCTGATCTCTTCATATTCCTAGAATCATAGAAATGTAGAGTTGGAAGAGACCACACGGGCCATCCAGTCCAACTCCCTGTCATGCAGGAACACCCTCAAAGCACTCCCGACAGATGGCCATCCAGCCTCTGCTTAAAAACCTCCAAGGTAGGAGACTCCACTACTCTCCGAGGCAGCAGATTCCACTGCCGGACAGCCCTGACTGTCAGGAAGTTCTTCCTGAGGTTCAGGTGGAATCTCCTTTCCTGCAGCTTGAATCCATTGCTCCTTGTCCTGGTTTCTGGAGCAGCAGAAAACAAGCCCCCTCCTTCCTCTACGTGGCATCCCTTCAAATATTTAAACATGGCTATCATGTCCCCTCTTAACCTCCTTTTCTGCAGACTAAACATACCCAGCTCTCTCAGTCTATCCTCATAGGGCATGTTTTCCAGGCCTCTCACCATTTTGGTCACCCTCCTCTGGACTTGCTCCAGCTTGTCAATATCCTTCTTGAATTGGGGTGCCCAGAACTGGACACAGTATTCAAGATGGGGTCTAACCAAAGCAGAGTAGAGTGGTACCAGTACCTCCCTCGATCTAGACACCATACTCCTGTTGATGCAGCCGAGAATTGCATTGGCTTTCTTGGCTGCCGCATCACACTGCTGACTCATGTTCAGCTTGTGGTCTATGAAGACTCCTAGATCCCTTTCACACGTACTGCTATCCAGCCACGTGTCCCCCATCCTATATTTCTGTATTCCATTATTTCTGCCTAAGTGTAGGACCTTACATTTCTCTCTGTTGAATTTCATTTTGTTCGCCCTGGCCCAGCTCTCCAATCTATCCAGGTCATTTTGAATTTTGATCCTGTCCTCTGGCATATTAGCAACCCCTCCCAATTTGGTGTCATCTGCAAATTTGATGAGCATGCCCTCTATTCCTTCATCTAAGTCATTGATAAAAATATTGAACAGCACTGGGCCCAGGACAGAACCCTGTGGCACCCCACTAGTCACTTCTCTCCAGGATGAAAAGCAGCCATCCGTGATCACCCGTTGGGTTCGGTCGGTCAACCAATTACATATCCAATTAACAGTAGCCCTGTCTAGCCCACATTTTACTAGCTTCGATGCAAGAATGTCATGGGGAACTTTGTCAAAGGCCTTACTGAAATCGAGATATGCTACATCCACAGCATTCCCTTCATCTATCAAGCTAGTAACTCTATCATAAAAAGAGATCAGATTAGTCTGGCATGACTTATTTTTGAGAAATCCATGTTGACTTCTCGTGATTATTGCGTTGTTTTCTAAATGATTAGAAACTGAACGCTTAATGATCTGCTCCAGGATCTTTCCGGGTACCGATGTCAGGCTGACTGGGCGATAATTATTTGGGTCCTCTTTTTTCCCTTCTTGAAGATGGGGATAACATTTGCTCTCTTCCAATCTGCTGGAACTTCTCCTGTCCTCCAAGATTTCTCAAAAATTATAGCAAGCGTTCCGAAATGACCTCTGCCAGCTCTTTTAATATCCTAGGATGCAATTCATCTGGCCCTGGAGACTTGAATTCATCCAATGCGGCCAGGTATTCCTGTACCACCTCTCTACTTATTAAGTGCCTCATTTCCTCTGCTTCCTCCCCTGCTCCCCTACCGCCAGGTTGAGTGCTTGTATCCTTCTGGGAAAATACGGAGGCAAAGAAGGTGTTAAGTAGCTCTGCCTTTTCTCTCCCCCTGTGAGTAATTCACCATCTTCTCTGCGTAGCGACCCTACTGTCTCCTTCTTTCCTTTGCTGCGGACATATTTTAAAAAAACCTTTTTATTGTTTTTAATGTCTCTGGCCAGCCTAAGTTCGTTCTGTGCTTTAGCCTTTCTGACCTCCTCCCTACATCTCCTGGCTACTTGCTTAAATTCTTCTTTGGTGGTTTCCCCTTCTTCCATTTCCTATACGTGTTTCTCTTAACTCTTAGCTCAGCTGAGAGTTCTTTAGTCAACCATTCTGGTTTCTTCAGATGCCTTCCATTTTTCCTCCTTATTGGCACAGTTTTAGACTGTGCCGTCAGTATCTCCTTTTTAAGGAACTCCCATGCCTCCTGAACTCCTTTCCCTTTCACTATTCCTGACCACGGAATTCCAGCCAGCAGCTCCCTAAGTTTACAGAAGTCCGCTTTTTTAAAATCTAAGACGAGTGTCTGGCTACCCTTATCTTCTCCTTCCCACTGAATGCTAAATTCCAACAGGGCATGGTCACTCCCCCCTAAAGATCCAACCACTTCTACCACATTCACAAGGTCATCCCTGTTGGTCAAGACCAGATCTAGAATATTTGATCCCCTTGTGGCCTCTTCCACCTTCTGGACCATGAAGTTGTCTGCAAGACAAGCAAGAAACTTGCTGGACCTTGCTGTCTTGGCAGAGTTTGACTGCCAGCATATATCCGGGTAATTGAAATCTCCTATTATTACTGTATCTCTCCTCTTTGAATGTTCAGTCATTTGGTTGAGGAAGGCGTCATCCAAGTCCTCAGCCTGGGTTGGAGGTCTGTAGTAAACCCCCACCAGAATATCCCTATTGTTTCTCGCTGCCTTAATTCTTACCCAAATGCTCTCTACCTGGCTTTCTGGGTTTAAGCCCAGGATCTCTTCACAGGTGAAAACATCCTTGACATACAAGGCTACTCCTCCTCCTTTCTTGTTTGGTCTATTTTTACAAAATAGGCTATACCCCTCTATTCCTATATTCCAATCATGAGACTCATCCCACCAGGTCTCAGTGATGCCTATCAAATCGTATTTATTTTCTTGTACTAGGAGTACAAGCTCATCCTGCTTGTTTCCCATACTCCGTGCATTAGTGTAGAGACACTTAAGTCCCCAGGCCCTTCCTGCAAGTCCTGTACTATTGTTTCTACTCCTCCCGCCATTGGCCGCTTGTACTACTTGTCCAGTATCATTTGGGCCTTTTCCCCCTGTGTTCTCTGAGTCCTTGCCCTGAATAATATTGTCTCCCTCCCCAGTGGATCTTAGTTTAAAGACCTCTTAATCTTCCTTGCAAGACTGTTTGCAAAAACATTCCTGCCCAGTTTTGTGAGGTGCAGCCCATCCCTTGCCAGAAGCCCATGTTCATGGAAATTCAGGCCATGTTCCAAAAACCCAAACCGTTGTTGGCGGCACCATGTGCGGAGCCAGTTGTTGACCTCTACTATTGCCCTTTCCCTACATGCGCCGTATCCTTGAACAGGGAGGAGAGACGAAATGACCACCTGCACACCAAGGTCCTTAAGCTTGGTCCCCATACGCTCGTAGTCCTTTGCAATGTGGTTTAAGCTGCTCCTCGCAGTGTCATTGGTTCCCACATGAACCAAAATGAGGGGCTTATAGTCAGTGGGTTTGACTAGCCTGGTTAGCCTCTCCGTTATGTGGTTGATCCTGGCCCCAGGAAGACAACAGACTTCTCGATTGAGCTTGTCCGTTTTGCAGATTGCTGTTTCAGTTCCTCTTAGCAAAGAGTCCCCAACAACCAGAACTCGCCTCCTCTGAGACTTGTCCTGGGCTCCTCGGCGAACCTGTTCTACTCGGACTGCCTGGGCATTCTGTTTAGGCTGGGAGTGTTGATCTAGTCCCTGTTGGTGAAGTTTGATTCCTTCTTGTTGACATTCTGTTCCCTCCGCATGGTGCTCCTCATTGTTCATAAGGCCAAGTAGTTCGAAGCGATTGTGTATGCTAAGAGTCTCTGTTACCTTCCTGGTCCTTTTACTCCTCCGTGTGACATTCGCCCAAACCTCCGTTTCCCGGCAAAGTGTGGTGACTTCCTGATCTGGCAGCTCCTCCGTGCATTCGGTCTTCTGGTAGGTCTTCTCTGCCCTATCCAAAAACTCCTCCCCTTCCCTAATAAGATGGAGATCAGAAATTCGTGCCTCCAGCTGGCGAACCTTCTCCTCCAAGAAGGTGACCAGCTTGCACTTGGTGCAGGTGTACCCGAGAACCTCTTGTGGCAAGAAAAGGAACATGCCACAAGCGTTACAGGTGACTGCAGCAGCTCCCTCACCTTCCATCCTTGAAACAACAGAGAGTAGTACAGGAGAAGCTCGAGAAAGTAAAGGAGTGCAAGTGCGCGCGCCGAAGGCGCGCGCCGTTGGTAGCTCCTAATAAAGCTCCTCCCCGCTAGCTGCCTCCTCCCTCTCGTTAGTCAGACCGTGTGATCAGGCAGAGCCCACGGCCAGGCAGTAGCCAGCAAACAATAGCAAGCAATTAACAGCAAAAACAAGCAAGGCCCCCAAGCACAGCAAAAACAAGCTCAGCAAAAAAACAAGCCTGTGAAACACACCTGGTCTAGGAAATAGAAAGAGATGGACATTTAACTTTGTTTGACTGCTGGAGAAAGGGGGGAGGATTTAAAATTGGTGAGGTTCTTACCAACCTGAACCCCCAAACCCCACCCCAAACTAAATGGCTCACCATCTCTAACTCTTCCTGCTCCTGATTCCTTTGTGAGTAAAGCTGCCCTGATGGGTTCTGTGAGGATGTGTTGGTTCATATTTCCAAAGCCCTTTGACGGTTAAGAGTCAGCTGTACAGTAAATGTACTATTATCTTATTAGTCATGCAGCCTAATTATCTCGACTCGAGAGCTGCATATGAAAAACAGAAAGCAAAGGCAATTGATCAAGAGTGGTTCAAGGAGGACTCCTCATTATCCCAAATGAAAGGCCTGTTTCGTCAGCCTCCCCATTTTTAGCTGGCAGTAATGCTGCCGCTGCTGCTGGGGAATTGCCTGTGATCCAGTTGGGTTTGTGACAGTGTGGGTGTGTTTGTGTGTAGAGGCAAATATGATGCTGGAGAAGAGTTTTATGGTTACTGTGAACCATCACAAAGAAAAATAAATGGGTACCAGGGCAAATCAAACATGGACTTTTACTTAGAAGCCAAAAACTCAGGCTGTTACACTTTGGACATTTCATGAGAAGACAGGGCATGCTGGAAAAGATGAGGGCTGTAGAAAATGTCAGAGGGGCCACCAAGTATATAGCCTCCTCTCCCATGCTAGCTAGACTGCTCAGCTGCTCCGTTGCCATATTGCTTTGATTGCTTTGCTGTTAAGTTTTGGTAGGGGTATGCAGGCCAGAGTCTGGAAACTAAGGTCATTTTAGAAACCTGGTACTGCCTGGTGTTGTGTGGGAAAGAATGTGAACATGAAATCGCTGGGAGGGGAACCGAAGAGTTCTTAAAACCAACCTGAGCTGTATCTTCAGTTCTGCCAAGAGCAATGTCTCTGTGCTACATCTAATCTCTAGTAAAACCTTTCTGGATTCATCCATAAAGCTTAGTTATTGAGTTAGGTTAAGTCAGAGCATGAGGAAGATTGTATTATTATTTTTTTATTATTATTTATTTGTATCCTGCCTCTCCATATGGATCGAGGTGGCGAACAACTTACAAATAGCATGTGTTTCAAAACATTTCTATACATGCCCCCAACAAGCTGGGTACTCATTTTACCGACCTGTGAAAGGATGGAAGGCTGAGTCAACCTTGGAGCCAAGCAGGATCAAACTCACAACCTTGTGGCTTGCAGTACTGGCATCTAACCACTGCGCCACCAGGGCTCCTTATTACAGATGGATTGACTGATTAAAACAGCTGATTTGCGAGACCTGAGCTGGCTCCTTAATAATAGGATCTCTTGGAGATCTCATCTTTAGAGCGTTGGCATAAACCGAAGCCAACTTGATGGCACACAATAATATATAGGCCATTCCTCCCTGCTTCAGCCTACTCCTCAGTCAGTACATATCTTTAATTAGAAGACAACACTTCCTCAGGCAGGGGTGGCTTGTGGTTTTCATGATAGAGGGGTGTTGTATCCACCCTGGGTTTGAGTCTGAACTCCTGGAGGAGCTGTCCAAAGTGATGAACTGTGGCTGGCCTCCTGTAAATAAGCTATGATGTTGAAAGTCTACCTTGCGGCATTGCAACTCACTTTTCAGTTATTGTGTAGGAATTCTGGTCTGACCACATAACAACCAAAAGGCCCTCCCAAACTCTACTTTGTAATCTGTGCAGCCTCTCGACAAGGCCATTTCCAGATTGCTGGTGAGTGGGGTGAGGAATCAGTGTTCAACTACATGATTGTAGGTTTACACTACATAAGCAAGATGTGGGATCTCAGCTGACACTTTTAAAAGATGCCTTCATTGGCTTAGTAAATGCATGGATCAAGTGGATGACACCTTCTGATATTACCCTGATGTCCACTTGTTGAGTGGGATATCAGCAAGGAAGATCTGCATGCGTAGGCTTTCTATTTCAGCAGGAACTTGACTTGCTTAAACTTCCTTCTGGCATGGAGAAATGATGCATGAACCACTCTCCCCCTTCCCTTTGCTTGAGAGCCCACTTGGAACACCCAAATAGGGTGAGGATGCATCCCCTCTGCCCTCCTCACCCACAGGCTCTAAGCAGGTCCAACCCATCTTTCTATTGCCTAGAGCAGAGTGAGAAGGCACCTCATTTAAGATCAGTAGCAATGGGTGCTCCCATATCACTGGGGCAGTAAGCAGGCTCTGCCTTTGGCTTGACTTTTCAATGAGCTATCCAAGGTACTGAATGTATTTTGGTGATAGGATTCAGAACCTGGGATAGTGACTTTAAAATTTGTAGTAAAACTTGCAGAAGATTTACCAGTCCGTTGACAAGAAAGGCACCAATTTTCACCAGTTTTGGTTGAGCATGACATCCAAAAATCTGCTGCCTACCCTTCTTGATAACAACAGTCATAAACATGGAATGCGCCCATGATTCTGTGAATCTGAGATGAAGATAAAAGCAAGTTCTGTTGTTGTCATTTGCTATCAAATTGGCAGGAATCTCTCTCTCTTATTTTTCACTAGGGATTTTGCATGGTAACTCTATGGATATTTGCTTAGAGCCTATGGGAAGAGGTGGGACTGAAAGAGTAGTGGCTGGTGGCTTCCCTCTCAGTGATGCTTCTGTGTTCATGTATGTGTGAATCCACTCCAGATTTTAGTCTCACTTTAAAGGAGCTATCCAAGGTTCTCATATATTTGAGACTAGAGCTCAGAACCTTGGATGATTCCTTTAAATTTCAGTCTGAAACCTGAACCAGATTCACTGCCCCACTGCCATGGGATGGAATATAACTTTGCACTCACAGAGTTACAAGACAATTGTGAATTAGAGAATTGCAACACTGTGCAACTGAATGTGCAAAGAAGTGTGAAATGCACAACTGCAATGCAATTAAATAGAATCATAGATTCATAGAAATGTAAAGTTGGAAGAGACCACACGGGTCATCTGGTCCAACCCCCTGCCATGCAGGAACATCCTCAAAGCACTCCCAACAGATGGTCATCCAGCCTCTGCTTAAAAACCTCCAAGGAAGGAGACTCCACTACACTCCGAGGTAGCAGATTCCACTGCCGGACAGCCCTGACTGTCAGGAAGTTCTTCCTGAGGTTCAGGTGGAATCTCCTTTCCTGCAGCTTGAATCCATTGCTCCTTGTCCTGGTCTCTGGAGCAGCAGAAAACAAGCCCTCTCCTTCCTCTACGTGGCATCCCTTCAAATATTTAAACATGGCTATCATGTCCTCTCTTAACTTTTTCTTCTGCAGACTAAACATACCCAGCTCTCTAAGTTTATCCTCATAGGGCATGGCTTCCAGGCCTCTCACCATTTTGGTTGCCCTCCTCTGGACTTGCTCCAGCTTGACCATGTCCTTCTTGAATTGGGGTGCCCAGAACTGCACACAGTATTCAAGATGAGGTCTAACCAAAGCAGAGTAGAGTGGTACCAGTACCTCCCTCGATCTAGTCACCATACTCCTATTGATGCAGCCGAGAATTGCATTGGCTTTCTTGGCTGCCACATCACACTGCTGACTCATGTTCAGCTTGTGGTCTATTAAGACTCCCAGATCCCTTTCACAGGTACTGCTATCCAGCCACGTGTCCCCCATCCTATATTTCTGTATTCTACCTAAGTGTAGGACCTTACACTTCTCTCTGTTGAATTTCATTTTGTTCGCCTTGGCCCAGCTCTCCAATCTATCCAGGTCATTTTGAATTTTGATCCTGTCCTCTGGCGTATTAGCAGCCCCTCCCAATTTGGTGTCATCTGCAAATTTGATGAGCATGCCCTCTATTCCTTCATCCAAGCCGTTGATAAAAATATTGAACAGCACTGGGCCCAGGACAGAGCCCTGTGGCATCCCGCTAGTCATTTCTCTCCAGGATGAAAAGCAGCCATTCGTGATCACCCTTTGGGTTCAGTTGATCAACCAATTACAAATCCACCTAACAGTAGCCCTGTCCAGCCCACATTTTACCAGCTTCATTGCAAGAATGTCATGGGGAACTTTGTCAAAGGCCTTACTAAAATCGAGATATGCTACATCCACAGTATTCCCTTCATCTATGAAGCTAATAACTCTATCATAAAAAGAGATAAGATTAGTCTGGCATGACTTATTTTTGAGAGATCCATGTTGACTTCTTGTGATTACTGCATTGCTTTCTAAGTGATTAGAAACTGACTGCTTAATGATCTGCTCCAGGATCACTGAAAGGATGAAAGGATGTCATATTGAAGATGGAGCAAGCTTATTTTTCATTGCTCCAGAGGCTAGGACATGGAGCAATGGCTTCAAGCTGCAGGAAAAGAGATTCCACTTAAACATTAGGAAGAACTTTTTGACAGTAAGAGCTGTTTGACTATGGAACCCATTGCTTTGGAGTGTGGTAGAATACCCTTTGGAAGTTTTTAAACATAGACTGGACGGCCATCTGTTTGGAGTGCTTTGACTGTGTATTTCTGAATGTCAGGGGGTTGGGCTAGGTGGCCCTTGTGGTCTATTTCAATTCTGTGATTCTATGATTTGCATTGTGATACACAATGGCACTGCATGCATAATTCTCCTTCCACAGCTTTCCACTGTATTCAGACTTTTGCACTGGGTGAAAGTGTCCAGCTGCTTCTCTAGTAGAGATATGCGTATGCAAGTCACTAATGGGATTCCAGGCATGGAAGCCACCATCAGACACTAGATAGGAAAGGTACTGAAATCAACAGTATGTGAAACCAAAATTTAGAAACGTCTCTCTCTAGCTGAAGTAAGCTTTCCTATGTATCAGTCACTCCTCATCAGTCCTCCATCTTGCCCTGCCTCTGACCCAGCCCTGTTAGCACTTATCTCCTCCTGCCTCTGAGGCTCAAAGAGAGATAAGATGGATGAAAGAGTGAGGGAGAGGATAGGCAGGCTCCATTAATTGCTGGGGTGACGTATAGCCAAAGGAAGTCAGCCTGCCAGCCTGCCTGCCTGCCTGCCTGGAGTTAAAAAAGAATAGCCCCCAGACTAGCATAGAAACTGTCCAGTTGTTTTGCCTGCAGGGACAAGTACTTTCCTCAAAACATTACGTAGAAGACAGAAGAACGGAAACAGACTGTGTTGTTGAAAGGATGTAGCCGAGGGACACAGCTGATGGAGGGTGCCGGTCAAACAGTATGGGTCATCTGGACCAGAGATAAGAAAATGAGTTGAAAAATGATTAACATGTGTAGCTAAATGGTTAACAAGCTAAAAGAAAAATCTAATTCAATTGAATTTATGCCTCTTTCCATTAGAAAATCTCCAACTTAATTGATAACTTCATTGTTTTAACTACTTAGTTCCTATCTCTAGTCTGGATCTCCTCCGCACAGGCTATAATTCCTTCTCCCTACTTTCTGCCTGACACAGGGTGGGAATCCTGTGGCCTCTGGGCCACTGACACCTGACATGGGCTTTTATTTGTAACCTCTGGGCAATCCTGCATTCCTTAACCCCACCTTGCTAAAAAAGAAGAAGAAGAAAATGTCCCTCACAAGGGATTTATTTCTGTTACAAAAGTGAAGGTCTACTTCTGGCCAAGTCTGGTTTTTATTTTTCTGCTTCAGCTCTTTTTGTATAGTTTTTTGCATTTGGGGGAGACTGGAGTGATCCGTGGTGAGTCCTGGGCCATTTCCACGCTAGACTGTTCTAGTGCTATTATTCCACTTTCAGCATCCTATGGAATATGGGCTTTGCAGTTTAGGGAGGGGCTTCAAAGCCCCTCCCTAAACTGCAAACCCCAGGATTCCATAGGATGTGACAGTGGAATCATAGCACTATAACAAGCTAGTGCGGAAATGGCCCTGGAGTGGATAACTGGTGCTAAAACTTTTGCCTGTCTTTGCACAAGTCTAGTAAATTGACTACAATCTACAACAGGCAAAGAGGCAGTAAAGAAACACGGAGCTGTTCTAAATGAATTCAGGTGTCCATGGCTAGATGAACTGCATCCAAGATTACAAAAGGAATTTGAAGAGGTAATCTCAGAGCCAGTGTCAATCAACTCTGAGGCCATTTCTGCACGAGAGTATTCTAGTGCTATGATTCCACTTTCAACTTCCTATGGAATCCTGGGGTTTGCAGTTTCGGGAGGGGCCACCTAGTGAAAGGTGTAGGTTTGTTCTCTGCTGCCCTAGAAGGTAGGACTAGGTCTAATGGTTTGAAGTTCCAAGACGGTAGATTTTGATTGAACTTTCAAAGAAACTTCTTGACAGAACAGCAATTTGACAATGGACCCAATTACATGGGTGGGGGGTGTCTCCTTCTCTGGACAGCTTGCTGGGGATGCTATAGCTAGATTTCCTGCATTGAGCATGGGGTTGGATTCGATGGCCCATGAAGCCCCTTCCAAATCTATGGCCATTTCTGCACTGGCCTGTTATAGCACTATGATTCCACTTTCAAACCTCCCATGGAATCCTGGGCCCCTCCCTAAACTGCAAACCCCAGGATTCCATAGGATGTTGAAAGTGGAATCAGAGTGCTATAACAGGCTAGTGTGGAAATGGCCCATGATTCTATGATTCTTTAATGAGTTAAAGGCCCCATTGTTGTATATGGTAACTCTCAATGCTCCTAGCCCAAAAACTTGAATTTATGACCACCTGCACACGAAGGAAATCTTAAAGCCGTATAGTTTTTTAAAGACAAGCTGTTGGCATTGTTACTTTTGAAAAAGTAACATGCTACTCATTGTTTTAAGGGTAACATGTAAGTATACACATTTTGGCTGTGTTATTAACCTTTCAGGTTTTTTTGTTATTTATTATTTTTGAAAAGTATACTGAAAACAAAAATAGGCATATGTTCCCAAATGAACAAAAATCTCCAAAAGGAATCTTCCAAAACAACATTTTTTGAAATTACATGTGACTATTACCCCTAACGGGAGGGGAATAACAGTTGTTACTGCAAACCTCAGGATTCCATAGGATGTTGAAAGTGGAATAATCGTGCTATAAGAGTGTAGTGCGGAACAAACCTATAACGGGGTTTTCTGGGGATGAGAGCATGTGATGTGCCCAAGGTCACCCAGTGAATTTCCATGGCTGAGTGGGGAATCAAACCCTGGTCTCCAGTTTCATGACCCAGCACTCAAATCACTACAGCATCCTGGCTCTCTCAATAATAGTACCAGTTATTATACTATAAAAATAGTAGTGTTACACCCTTGTTACTTCAAAAGGAATACCCTGCATGAAAAAGATGGAGTCTAACTTTATGCTCACCCACACTTTGCTACTGAATTGCCTGCCAAATTCACATACACATCTGGAGGTCCAATGGACATCCATACTCAGTGTGCAATGTGCATCAATGCACATCCATGAGCAATGGCACAGCACGCCTAACTCTCTTTCCACAAACTGGAACTGACTATGGCTGTTTTGCATTGGACAAAATATGTCCACCTGCTTTCACGTGTAAGACATCATCAGGATGCTGAACAAAACATTACTGGTAACTTTGTTGTTTGCAATCTAATATATAAAAATCAAAGTTTGTTTGTCTGTATCAGGTGAGGACCTCATATGATTGGCTACCTAAGAAGATTCTATGGAATCCTGGGATTTGCAGTTTAGGGAGGGGCCTTTAGAATTCTTAACCAGAGAGCTCTTGGGCCTGAGTCAACTGCGCCTGTTTTGTATAGGCTGGTTGCTATGGGGATGAGGCCTAGCAGCAAGGAGGAGGGCAGTGTATTCCCCCAGGAACCCAACCTTTGTATATTAATAACTCTAAATACAGATTGGATTGTGGAATATGGGGAAAAGTTACAGGTACTGGACAAGACAGTTTGGGGAATTAGAGACACAGGATCTCAAATCTTTCTAACAAGTATTACTTATGAGAAAACAAAATCCTGGGTAATGCCGGGTATATATGCTAGTCTGTTATATGCAAGCTCGGATGTGAAGCATGTACTCTGTCACTGAATTATGATTTAGAAAGTTGTGGGAGACCTGGTTTAAATTAACTTCATCCCTGTCCTTATCTGTCCTCCTCCTTCCCTCCTGCCTTCCTTCCTTTGGCACAAAGGTAGTAGTAGGTCCTATTTTTTTTTTGGTCCTCACACATCATATTGATGAGTTTATGGATACGAGACCACAGTAATAACGTGCCGCTTGGCCAAAGTTCTTTGAGCCTGCAATTCAGTGCAGTGAGCAAGGGAGAACACGCTGATATGCTCAACAGGAGCTGAGCCGGGAATTCCATCCAGAGCACAGCATAAATAGTTGGACGCAGGTGTGTGTCAACAGGGCAATCAATTGAAATCTTCAGACTGAAATCCGGTGGAAATTAAAAGCACAACAGGCAATCAGAGGAGTGAGAGAAATGCCCTGAATTTCAAGGGATGCAGCCATAGGGGCCTGGCAAAGCCAGAAATGCATTCTCTGCCTCTTTGAAAGCCAGTCGATGTTTCACGCAAGGGAGTTTTGTTTCATATGTTGCAATTTTCTTCAACAGCATGTGCGCATGGGGCAGGGGAGAGAGACAGAAAAATGGCATCCTATCAATCATTCTTTGTGACAGCCCCACACCTTGCGGTTGTATTTTTGCCATGATTTTCCTCTCTTGGATTTTAAATAAATGGTAGAGTGAAGATTTATCCCCCTAAGTACTACAAGAACATTCGCTTCTAAATTTCTTTTAGAAAAATCATTGGTCTTCTGGGCTGTTGTTCCTGAGTCAGAACCATTACAAACAGTGCTCTTCGTTGCTTCTTCCTTTCTTGACTGCATCATACTCATGCTGGCGCCAGAGGTCTATCTAGGGAGTGGTAAGTGGGACACATGCCCTGGGCAACAAAGCCAGGGGGTACCAAAAAAAAAAAAGAAAAAAAAAAGCCATGCATGTAGGGGTGGGGGATAGGGGTACGAAGGTGGGAGCACAACTTCCATGCTTGCCCTAGGCACTCTTTATGCCAGATACGCCACTGGCTGGCACCAGTACAGGCATCTTCTGCTTATTTAACAGGTTAGGAACCAGAGCACTGTCGAAAAGAAGAAATTCTCGAAATGCAGAAGCAAATTGAATTGGTGCCATCCTTTTGTTCAGTCATTTTGGATCACAATGCCTGAATCTGTTGTGAGTTGATATCCAAAAACAGAACTTTCCCAAGCTTTCACACTCCAGTACTACCAGGTGCTGTTGGCTCTATTTCAGAGGAAGAAATTAACATAACCACCTCTGAGAATTCCTTGCTTAAGAAAATTCTATGAAAAATTTATGGGGTCACCATAAATTGACAGGCAACTTAAAGGCAAGGAGCTGAACATGAATAGGGCCTAAATACCTTAAAGGGATCTGATCCCATCTGATCTGGGAAGTTAAACAGGGTCAGCCCTGGTTAGTACTTGTATGGGAGGCTGCCAAGGAACACCAGGTGGTATTTCAGAGGAAGAAGCTGGCCAAACTGACTCTGAGTCTTCCCTGCCTAAGAAAACACCAGGAAATTCGTGTTTTCTTTATGTTCAACTGTAAACTTGCCTTTGCAAGTGATCTTGTAGCACCTTTGAGACTAATTGAAAGAAGTTGGTAGCATAAATGTTAGTAGACTTAAGTCTGCTTCATCGGTTGCTTCTGATGAAGCAGATTTAAGTCTATGAAAGCTGATGCTACCAACTTCTTTCTCTCAGTTAGTCTCAAAGATGCTGCAAGAGCCCTTTGCATACTGATCCAGACTAACATGGCTGTGACTTTAAATTAACTGAGTACAGTGTAATCCAAAACATAATGAAGAGCAACATTCAAACAGAATTAAACTACTAAAAGTACTAAAATAATTCAAAGCATACACTCAAAATGATGAAAAGCAGTTAAAATCAGTACTGTAGGCCCTCCACATTTGTGAGTTTGACTTTCACAGATCTGATTATTTGCAAGGTTCTTCAACCCTTGCCCACCCCATCTCAGGTGCTTCTTTTCCAAGGACCCTTCCCTCTCAGCAGCTCTGATCAGGCCACACAGCCCTTTTAAAACCCACTCTGGTCCTTCTCTTCCTCCTCCTCCACCACCTGTTGCCCGACCAGCTAAGGACAGCTTGCAGCTCAATTTCTCAGCACTACTAACCCTCTCCCTATACCTCTCTCCACACTAAAAGAAGGAGATGGGAGAGAGAGAGAGGATGTATAAAGCCACCACGCTGACCCTCCCTTCCATCTCCTTTCCCTGACCTGGTTTGGACTCTGATGCCCCTTCTTCCCACCATACCTCAGCCCACTTCCCATTGTTACTCTGACTTCTGGGGGTCCCATGGGGGACACCTTGATTCATTCCAAGTTATAAAGACTGAGGAAATTAGTGGAACATTGGCATTAGCAAAATGAGGGGCAGGGTAACCCAGCAGGATCTTTTACCCAACTTTACAGGGTCAGGCCATGCCAAAAAGCCAGACAAACATATCAAATAAATGGATTTTATTGAATGAAAATATCCTCATGTGCCAACTCACTCACTCACACACGCACACAAGGCCTATTGAGAAGGAAAAGAGGTGAAAAATGGATAGGGGATATAGCAAAGGGATTGTCGAGGTGGTGATACTGCACCTATTCTGAAGTCTTTGGTCTGGGAAGTGGTGAGACAAATGGAGCTCAGCGAAGAGATGGCTGAGGGGATCACTCAACTAACAGAGTGCCGGTCTGCTAGCGTGGCAGGGAGTTCTCTGAAAAGACCCTCAAAAACTAGGACTACTTACAGGGCAGAACATACCTTGAGGGCAGGCCCTCTCCCGGGAAGAACAATGGCCAAAACAAAGGAAGGAATGCCATACAACGGCAAGTGGGTTGCAATCAAGTCGGGTTGCAATCAAGTTTACGTAGATGAACCTCGCCTAATAGGATTTTCCAAAGCTGGAGTTGCTCAACTTGGAGAAAACATGCTAATCCCCTCGTGTTGACTACTCCTGGCTGAGGACCCTTTGTCTACATAGATGTGTATTGTATGAGGTCTCCTTGGGCTACGTGACTGGGGATTTTCTTGACCTGACCTAGTTTCCGTCGCTCAACCTCTTGGCCTACGTCCCCATCCGGGCAACCTCTCTGGCATGGTGGGTGTATTTGATATCAAATTTATAGTCCCCGGGATAGGGTATGCCAGTGGGGTAACACCATAGACACACACACATTTTGATATTTGTGATTGTCCCATTTTTGCAGCGGTCCTGCACCTGTAACCCTAGTGAATGTGAAGGGCCAACTGTACAATTAAAACAGTTCAACACATTCTTACCGTCTCCTCCGAAAAGCCTTCAGTTCTAAAAACAGACAAGAATGAAAAATGTCTTTGCCTGCTGACAGAGGAAGAGTAAGGAAGGGGGCATCCCAGCTTCCCTTTGGAGGGAGTTCTGGATCCTAGGGGAAGCCACTGAACACGCCCTCTCGGGTCCCCTCCGGTGTTCCTGTGAAATTGGTTGGACTGAGAGAAGAGCTTCACCTGAGGCTTTCGGGGCCAGGTAGGTTTTCAAGGAGAGAAATGGTTGGTCAGCTGCGTTGCTCTGCTGGCAGACCTCCGAGATCAACCAGCAGTCAGCTGGCAGAAGGGACAGAAAGGTTTCTAATTCTAACCCCTCACAGAATTTGCATCTTTGAATTAGGACTGTGCTGATAAGCTGGTAAAATACTTGTAGTAAAATATAGATAGATCAGAGTCCACCTGAGATCATAGTCACTCTGAATCTGGACTGTAGCACTTAATTTCTTCTAGGGATTCTAGAAGCTTACCCTAGAGGGACTTTTTTCTCAATGAAAGGAAAAAGACTCAGATCAAACAAACAAAAAACCAAATCCCAAATCTCTGCTCTACATTGCAAGAGTGTTGGGAAAGCCAGTATGAACGAGCCTTCGTTGTATCCTTGAGGGTTTCTGGGAGTCCAAAAGAGTAACTTTTGCAAGATTTACCTCCTTGTATACCAAGGGCCTTTCTGCACCATGCTGTTATAGTGCTATTATTCCACTTTCAATATCCTATGGAATTCTGGGGTTTTTAGTTTAGGGAGGGGCATTCGGAATTCTCAGCCAGAGAGCTCTTTGGCCTCAGACAACAACAAACCTCAGAATTCCACAGGATGATGAAAGTGGAATAATAGCACTATAACAGTGTAGTGCAGAAAGGCCCTAAGACTACCAGATTGGTGATGACCAGAAGTTTCAGGCTAGCAGTTTCAAGGTCTCACAATCTGTGGAAATGAATTTAGTTTTAGAATCAGAGGAAAGAGTGATTGGGTTCAGTTCTCAATATTAGGAGAGAACAATTTAAAGGGGACAGTTCCCTCTCATCATCAGTTATGCTGAGAAAGCAGTAATACCACCGACTTCTCTCTTCCGCACACATGCCTTCCGATAATCACAACAGGGCCTGAGACATTGCTGCTGCAAAATTCAAGAGGCTCTAATTAAATTATTTCAAAATGTTGCCAGAATGCTGTGGCTTTGTGTAAAACAAAAATGACAACACAGCAAGGCTTCCTTCCTTTAGTGTCTCCAGAGAACAAGAGGTGACCATGGAGCTGGGAGGCTGGGTTGGGAGACAAGCAGTTATGAAGATCATGGACTCTGCAAGTTTCCTGTGGCTTATTTTAAGCTAGATAACCTATATGGCACTGTTTGCATTAGTAACACTTCAGATGGGCAAATCAGCCGACATTTGAAACCTTGTTAAAAAAACGGGAAAAAGAGGCTCAACCCTTTGTGGTCTTCTTTGGATTTTCTTTGTAGTTCTTTGTGGGGTATGGAGTCAGGAGAGAGAGATAAAGAGCAAAGCCATTGGTGGTGAAAATTAATTAGCAGTGAACAATGGGGAAGTGCCATAGGTTCAGAGTTGCATTACAGTGCCTTGAACCTTCTGCCTTACGCATGCATAAGCTTCCCTGTGGAAGTGATTGGATTTCTTTATCTGATGCAGAACATCTGTATTAAGTTAACGGTTGCAGAAACAGAGTTGCGCATGAAGATGTGCATGAGCATGTGATATACATAAGAGATGCATAAGATCTGTATTTGGTTATACATTTGATTACTCGTTTAGATGTGCATTTGGTGGGACAATGTTGCAGTTCAACACAGTGGCTTGATGAGATCTGGTATTAAGGAGATACAGTACAACTTAACAGTCACAGAACTGCAACCCTGTGTAAATGAATGTGTGAACTAATGTGAAACGCACAATGCACATCTGCATGTGCAAAGCATGATGGCACCACATGCACAATGGCACTGCATGCTAAACTCTGCTTCTGCAACCTTCATTTTTCCATGCCCCCAAAAGCACAATCATATGCATAAGAGAACTTTCACACCTGTACATCACTAAGAGGATGCCAGCCAATGTGGAATTCATCATGTGGAGATTTACGCATTGCAACCCCAGTGTAGCATCTCAGTCATTGTATTCTGCAATACATAGATCAAACTACTGTACCATAAATCAAGATTTATTATGATGTATTAGTGCAGAGGGCCAGCATAGTGTAATAGTTTGAATGTTGGACTAGGACTCAGGGAGACCAGGGAGTTCAAATTCCTGCACAGCTATGTAAACCAACTGGGTGATCTTGGGCAGGTCACACTCTCTCAGCCACAGAGGGAGGCAGTGGGGCAAAGTCTCTTGGAATAAGAAAATCCTATGAGGGTCACCTTGGGTTGCAATAAGTTAGAACCGATTTGAAGGCACATAACACACATACTAGGTTGTGCCTTTGATTGTATAATATTGTAATTCACTAACAAAATGGCATTGCACGACTACTTTCTAAATCTATGAGCATAAAGAGCCTCCATATTTTTTGATACAGGCTGTCGGCCAGTAAGTATAATAATTTCCAGCATGGAGAGGACCATGTTGTATTTGCCTGGCATGTAAGTATTAAAAATAAGGTGCTGTCAGGAAAAAAAAAAAATCAAATAGTTTGGAATGGTAATTCAGCACACCCAGGATTTTGGAAAACCCTTTAATTAAAATAAACTATAACAGAACAGGAAAACCAAAACATACTGCTTTTTGTTTTGTAGTTTAAACTCAAATACACTTGGGCTCAGATAATATGTCTATCATGCTGTTTTTCAAAGCAGCCTC
>CAOLHI010006546.1:0-29309 GCA_948474755.1 Ctenosaura bakeri
GCAGAACTATAATTTCTCAGTCAAAGGAAGTGATAATCCCACCATATTCCCTACTTATCAGGCTTCAGTACTCAGTCAGTTCTGGACATGTAATTTTAATAAGGATGTAGAGAAGTTGGAGTGGGTTCAAGGAAGGTCAACAAGGGATGTAAGCGGTATGGAGTACTAAATGTAAGAGGAAAGGTTGAAGGAGTTGAGTTTGTTCAGCTTGGTGAAGAGAAGACTGAAGGGTGATACGACTGGACCCTTCAGACACCTCAGGGGCTGTCAGACTGAGGAGGAAGCAGGCTTTCTCTTGGCTGTCCCAAAGGGTAGGGCCAGGCGTATTATGTTACAGGAAAGTAGATTTCAATTGTATATTAGAAGGATCATCTTTCATAGTAAGAGCAGTTTGGCAATTGAAGCAATAACCTAGAAATATGGTGGGGTCTCTTTCTCCAGACATCTTAAAAAAAACACTGGACAGCTATCTATTGAGTATGTTGTAGCTATAATTCCTGCATTGATCAGTGGCCTATGAGTCCCCCTCCAGCTGTATAGGTCTGTGTAGCTCAGACTCCAGCAGTTTGCATTTTGCATTTTCTGAGCCATGTGAAACTCGTATACAGTCAAAATATCATGGTTTGCCTGCAACCTTTGCCTAGATGTGGCAGGTCTGCTATTTGATATTTGTATGTAAGGTTAGGAGAGCCCCAGCTCTTAATTTTAAAAGAGCAACCTCTTTTCATTACAATTGAAAGAGGAATGGGAGCCTTCATCATCTGATCTGTGAGCTCTTCTCCTTATAGTATCTGGAATTCTGCAGGCAAAATCTTCTGAGCGTGAAAAATAGCTGGTAGGGAAAGGTTAGTGTGCTCACTTTCATGTTTCTTCTGTTCAAAAATGACAGCTTCTTGTGGCTGCTTTGTTGAAAAACAGTTGGGGACTTCCTGAATGGATCTGCCTGTAACATGTAATTTAACCCTAAAATCCCAATAATGAATTTAACAAGCACCTGCACGGATAAATACAGCATGTGGTAGTTTTTATCCTTTCTGAAGTCTTCAGTGCCCTGTGTTTGAAACATACCTAGTTTTTAAACACGTTCTCTGGAATTCTGGAAGTACTAAGAATTGGCCCTGGTTCATGTGATGTTCGTTATACTGTGATAGTTTCCTATTTGCTTGATAGCATCACAGCAACCTACGTCAAATCAGTCCATTCTTTTTCTTGCTCAATACTATAATCAATTTTTATCAACTGGAGGTGATGCCTCCAGATGGGATATCTAGATGCTAAGCGGGGTCATTTATCAGACCTTCCTAACACATGAATAGTGTGATACATCAGTGAATTTGAATTAAAACCAAAATCATTCAAAATAACTTTGGATGTTTTCCACATTGCGTGTTGTACCATTTATTTATTTTCTTTAAAAGTAAGATTGTATAGTTGAAGATGTACTCAGTTGATTCTCACTCTACAATACTCTTGTTTTTCAACTTGAAGAAAATAAAAATCAAGAGCAAAGCATAAACTTTAAAATCATACCTGTTTTTTAAAGCCATGTTCACTTTTTTCAGTGAACATGGTTGAAATTATACCTCTGCTGTTAAATCAGTAAACTGAAGAAGTGTTGAGGCCTGGTAGCCGTGGAAACAGTGAGGAAAACCAAAGTTACCATTTGAGTTGACAGATCAGTATCTTTACTTAAGACAGCACACCCTTAATCATATCCATTCATTCAGTTCTGCTTAGATGAGGTCCTGGAGAAAAGCCCTGATCTAGAGAATCCTGGTTCCAATGTTTTTTAAAACCTTGTTTAAAACTACTGTTTTCTAGAAAGTTGTTTTCTAAAACCTTCTACTGTAACTTACTACAACAGGGATGAGGAACATGTGAAATCTAGATTATGTTGGACTCCAGCTCCCATCATCCCTCACAATTAGCATTGTTGGCTAGGATGATGGGAATTGCAATCCAACAATATCTGGATAGCAATACACTCCCTTGTACAACAGAAATGAGCAAAGAACTAGAAACACTTTGTGTTAGCTTTATTTGGGATGCTTCACATGTCTGAAATATCTCACTGAGGCCAAAGTGAAAGTAGAAGGATCATATCAAAGGGCAGCAATTAAACACTGTTATTGAAGAGGTATCGGGTGAAAATAAATGTAACTGGGAGGCTAAGAGGAAATTGAGAAGTGATAAAATGGTGAATATGCACCTGTGCTTGAACATTTTGTTGATTTGATTCAGACCTTACTTTTTGTGTTTCTCTGTAGGCTTTTTCCACACACTTCCAGTGGGGATGTTTGAATTCGCTGATCTTTTCCTTGTTTTTCTTTTTGTCTCCTTTCTCATGCCTTCTTGTTCTTTCACTTCCACATCTGCTACAACTTTCCTTTTTAGCAGCATTGCGTCCCCAAAAGGTAGGTTTAAAAATTTAATTCTTCATGCTTTGCTTTTCTCATCTGCCTTTTCTTTGCTTCCTTGTGGCTGTTCCTGCTGCTAATCGCTTGGACGCCTAAAGCTTTTACTTGGAATGGTTTCAAATCACAATGAGGGGAAATCTAAGGATGTCTTTCCATTGCTTTAATCAGTCCTGCTGCCAAGGTTGGTGTAAATGGCCTCTGCTGTAGTCTGGCTTCATTTCTCTGCATTGTATGAAATGCATGGGTTTTGTTGGGAAAACTTAAGCTTGTTTTGATTTGGTCGTACTGCAGAGGACATTAGAATCCCTGTTGGTACAAAAAAAATGCAGAGCCGTTATATGAGGAGCAAGATGTATCGTTGCACTTTATATGATTAAATAAACCTTGTTTTGAAAAATAACTAGCTATTTGAGCAGACCCCTCTTGGAATATTGTGTCCAGTTCTGGGCACCACAGTATAGGAACGATATTGACAAGCTGGAACGCATCCAGAGGGGAGCGACCAAAATGATAGAAGTCATAGAAACCGTGCAGTATGAAAAGAGGCTTAGGGAGCTCAATGTGTTTTGTCTGGAGAAGAGAAGGTAAGGAAGTTACATGATAGCCATGCTTAAATATTTGAGGTAATGTCATACGGAGGATGGAGCAAGCCTTTTTTCTGCTGTTCCAGAAACTAGGACACGGAGCAATGGCTTCAAACTTCAGGAAAAAAGATTCCATCTAAACATTAGAAAAACTTCCTGACGGTAAGAGCAGTTTGACAGTGGAACGCGCTGCCTTGGAGTGTGGTGGAATCACCTTCTATGGAGATTTTTAAACAGGCTGAATGGATATCTGTCAGGAATGCTTTGATGGTGTATTGCTACATGGCAGGGAGTTGGACTTGATGGCCCTTGTGGTCTCTTCCAACTCTATGATTTTATAACTTAACCCACTCTTGTTTTCCACTAATGAAAAGTGTCTTGGTCATGTGATGCCTTGTCACTACAAGAAGAAATATTAATTGCAAGGTGTGCGGACATTACAGGCATGTAGTTTTTCTTCCTCTTAACCTGTGTCTGGAGGTGTCTTGTCACTGTAAGAAAGCACTCTTCCACTCTTCCACACTTCTGTCATATACTTGCAACAGAGTGTGGAGCACAGCTTTTACATGGGGTTGTATGTTTATGCATTCATCATAACCTGTTCCATTTTCTTGTTCTGCTCTTTGCTTTAATGGTTGGCCCTCCACGTCTGCGGGTTTAACATTCGCAGATTTTATTATTTGCAGATTATTTGCCACTGTCTCTGCTGCTGCCATACACCATTTTTAACAGGGACTTGCAGGTCTTGCCTCACATTCACAATCTCTCTGCAAACCTCAGGAGACTGCAGTGCAAGGCTTGTGCTTCCCTATTAAAAATGGCACAGCCAGTTGCGGAGACCATGAACAAGCCCTGCCAACTGCCCACTTTTGCCTTGCAAAGGAAACCTGCCACCTTGAGTGCAGAACTTGGCTTGCCCCTGACCATGGATTCAAATGCTTATAGATATTTGTGGGTTTTCCACTTTTGCAGGGGTCCTGCACCCCTAACCCCTGCAAGTGGGGAGGGATGATTGTACAATGATTCTAACATTTGCTATGCTGTCCCTTATCATAGTGCTCCTTTCTTGTCCATCGTCACTACTTCTGTCCTCTGCTTGTACTACTGCTGATTTCATAACTTTGCGCTTTCCTTTGGCCATCCTGCCCTCCACAGAGTCTTTTGAGACAGACAAAAGAACTTCTGACTGCTTTGGAGCTTGTGAAAGCACTTTTACTTACGTTGGTGTGGACAAACTGTAGTTCTCCAGATGCTGTTTGACTGACATTCCTGTCAGCCTAGCTAGGCTAGTCTAATGATAAGTGATGATGGTAATTGCAGTCCAGCAACATCTGGAAGGCCACACAAGTTGTCCAGCACAATTTATATCATCCTAAACCTGTTTGCACTATATTTCCACGTTTGCTTATTCATCCATCTGCATTATCTCATACAGTTAAGAAATTCATTGAAAAGTTATGTTGAATACACCACTGTATCATAATAGTAGTAGTAAAAAGATGTTTAAATTTAAAACATTTGAAGGTGCATTTCTACCTTGCACTTTAAAGGTGGATCCCCCTACACTTCCTTGTATCACCACTCCTGTTAGCAGTAGAATCTTGTTCGTTGTTCAACTGTCACCTTGGGGAATTAACACCAAAAGTCCCTTACCCTTATTTCTCCCTCCAATTCCCTGGGTAGCATTGCTCTGAGCAGCCTACTGGCAAGACTTCTTTTCCTGGATATAGGAGATGGGTGAGTGCAACTATGCAATAAGGAAAGCTTCCAGAAGCCCACAGCACAAATCTAGAAAATGCTTGCGTCATATAGGGACGTAACAACATGTAACTGATGGGCTGTAGCCAACACTGGGAGAGTGCCATGTCTTTCCTTCTTAGCCTTCCCCTCCATTTATGCCCTTTTTCAACACATTGCACTCTTCAGCATAAATCCATGTGATTCAGATAGGGTTCTCCAACTAAGAGGCCAACTGTAAAGTTTGTTTATTTTAGAGTATTTATACCCCACTTCAGCCAGAAAGGCTCCCAGCTTACAAATTGTTAATATGACAGTTCCCTGCCCTCCATTTTGCAGTCCAAATAAGTCAAGATGCACAAGGAGAGGGTTGCAAAAGGGTATTAAGTCCAGCAAAGGCTAACTATTCTTCTGTCCCTCAGAGGCTAAAGCAATAATAGTTGGAATATATAGAGTTCACATGCATTTGTCTTCAACAGACAAATGTCTTCAGTCACTCTACTACAAGTAGATTGTGCATATACTTTGGCAGCAAGGTATGGAATTCACATTAGATTGACCTGCCTAAGCCCTGATGGCCTTTAGATGTGGGTATTAATAGTTAATCTTAGAGCAGGCACACTGACAGCATGCTTCAAGAGGCGTGCGTATTCTCAGAGGCAGGTTAAACATAGATGAGGAAAAGTACAGTTAGCATGAGCTTGGGAAAGACACAAGAGGCTTTCAGTGGCCCTGTATTGGAAGGCCAGAGGAGGAGCAGTAGATATTTTAGCAATCTATGAGCCACAGTAGTTCAACATGAATTCGCTTGTTTCCCCCATTTCCCTGAAATAGTCTTCAGAAAGAAGCATAATAAAGCTCTTAAGCTACTAAATAGCAACTCCATAGATAATATCAGTTTTTAAAAAATCAGTTTATGGGTTTGCAGTAGTTCAGAACTGCATGTGATCCAGATCAAATATCCTCCTAGGCTATCTTTTTGGGTGGATCTGTGAGCCCCCAAAATGGACAACTTCAAATGCTAGTAAGATATAAAATAACTTTCTCCTCTGTCCTTGCTGGCTGAGGATGATGGGAGTGATGACCTGGCGATACCAGCATGTAGGAGTCAATTATGAATCAGAACCTAGTGGAACAGTCTCAAAGAACTCATGTTTATACTATTTGTTTTTGGAAAAATGGCCTTGTTTCGCAGAGACTACACTACTCAACCTGCAGTTCAACCTGAAGTATTCAATCATTGTCAAGTACCCAAGTAGTGAGTTGCATTATTACTGGCTTGGCCTTTTCTTTTGTTTACAGCCTCTGAGAAGTCCTACGTAATCTTGAAATGGAAAGCGAAGTCATTGTGGTGCTTTTCTAATAATCTCATAGGTTGTGTACCTGAGCAATGCTGTCATCCGCAGACACGCTTGGGTACAAATTGAGGATGTGACCATCTCCTTAACAAGACCCTTAGCTTGTGTGGAGAAAGTATCTCTCATCTTCTTCAAACACTCACTTTGCCAATGATAACTCATCCCTTTCTGGAAGGAGAGTTGCATTTTTAGTATTCATAGACATACACATAAACAACAGTCGAGAAGCACTTTGAAAAATAAGCTGATTTGTTGTAGCATGAGGCATTTTGGGCTTTCGCCTTCCTTTGCTATGCTGTGCCGCAAGTGGTGGTCTCTGGGCCAATGGCAGTCTGGGAGCCATTGACTGGCAAATTTCTAGGAAAGAAAGAAACAGCTGTAGCTAGTGGGCACAAATATGTTACCAGTCCCAGGAACATTAGGAAAAAGGGAATTGCATCATGAAACCTAAGAAACATTGCTGTAGAGGACTAACACAGCTCTGCCTCACAGATATTTAACACAGTGTTTGGGGGTTTTAAGGGATGGTATTTTGTTTTGTTGCTGCACTGCTATTTTATTTACTTCAAAGTTTTTATTGCAAGTTAAGATGTGTATGTTACCAGTTGCTGTGGAAACTTTGTACTGAAAGTGTTAAAGAAAACAAACATAGTAGAACATGTTGTAAAAGGCATACATTGGAGTCCATGAGAACCTGTGATGGAGCACAGGGAAGCAACCATACGATTTGATACTGGAAATTGACACTTGGAAGAAAGTTTTCAAGGAGTTTGTTCAGTCTCCCTGAAGAGAACTGAGCAAATACTGCCATTAAGAACATGACTTTGCTTATCCAGCCTCCTTACTAAGCCTTGTAGCAGACTGCTACATGAAGGAGCTAATCATTGGGCTGATGTAGTATGCTAGTGCATCCATATTACAGTGGAGGGAAATATGAGATTAGATAGCTTTGTGTTAAAAGCATCCTTCTGCATCTCAGCCCTGTCCTGGCATGCTGAATAATATTGGCTTGGCTCATGCATTCGTCTAACACAAATGGCAAAATCTGCATTTACATTTTGCTTGGCTATCAAAAGATTCACTTGTCACTCATTTATTTCCTTATGTATATGTCAGGTCCGCAGTCCTCCTGTTTGTTTATTGTTTTTCACTTTCTTGGTGTAACTGATCTGTGTATGAAGTCTCTAATTCCACAGAAGTAGGTACAGTCCCAGGGATGTCAAATTTTCACACTGCAATAAATGCATAAAAGTCTGTTCTTAAATTTGGACAATGATTAGGAAAAAAATTGTATTAGTTGGCCAATAGGTCTGTCCATATTTATGCCCATACAGTTTACCTGTCAATGAATTAGTTGCTTCTCTTAAAGGCACTGTTTGTTGAACGCTATTGCTATAAATGTGATCATACTTCAGGCAGGCCTCTTGTAAAATCAAGCTCTGCATCCCTATACTGACTAAGCTGGATTTGAACATCAGCAATGTTATCTAGAGGTTTTTTAAACCAAAACGTTCCATCTCTTTTCCAATGGCTGTGGCTTTGGTGAGATAGCTTGCATGTCAGCTCCAAAAATATATAGGAAAGCGATTAAAGGGCAAAATCAGTCAGTGCAAGAAAACAACTTAAGGTATAATTTTTGGATGGAGAGCAAGTAACTATTCTATATTCCTTTGTGTAATGTCCAGCCTGCTTCCCACAGCAGGGGCTGCTGCTTCTGTTGTGGGGAGGAAAGAGATTAGAGAGGCAATTCAACTGATGTAGCTCCAAGAGAAAGGGATAGGAAAGTGCACTCTTATCTTTGACTTCACTCCCATTTCTTCTTTCTCCAAGCTTAACCAATTCATCAACATGTACCCTGCCTTCCTGTTGACTTCCCTCCCCACTGGTAAGAAGCAGCAGCCCCTTATCTTTGGGATGGGTTACAAAGAATAGGAAGATAACTCCTTTGTGCCATGTCCAAAAAAAAAAAAAAGACATTTGGGAGTGGGCGTGGGTTGAGCATTGTTCTGTCTGCTTGATATAGATCTTAGGCATCATTTTTCTGAAATTTTCCAGAATTTCCTTCACTATTTGAAAGTCTTTAGGGACATTGCAGGTAATGCAGGATTATTAACCTCAGTTTATTTATATGAAAATTAAACTTAGTGTGTACATTTCCATGTAAACATACCAAACTATATTTAGGAATATTTAAAATATATTTCATAATATTGTTCTTCCAAAAATCTTCTTTAGGAATGTAGAGACTCTGTAACCTGTTGCTTTCTTGTAGAGAGCTTTATAAAAATTGCATTATTAAAGATACTAAAAAATGCTAAACTTAAGATAGATCTAGAATCAGTTCCATTCTTTTGCCCTTTCATTGTTTCTCTATTGTGGAGCAGAGCCTTCTTTCTGCTCACAAGCCCCTGGGTTGGTCATTCATGGTATCCATACTCATTTGCAAATGCTTCTAGACACCTAGAAATTCTTCTTCTCACAAGAACAACCTGGATTGGCCGATAATTGTTTTGGCCATTTGTCCTTCAGTACTTTTCTTAATAATACTTTCTCTTGTTCTGCAGGCAAAATGTCCACTTGGCTGTTCATGCAGAAAACTTCAAGTCTGAAATTGTTGATGTGAAGAAAATGAGAGATATCTGGTCGTGGATTCCTGAACGCTTTGCGCTTTGCCAGCCTCTGCTGCTTTTCACCACCTCAGAACATGGTTGCAGCCTAAGCAGGTAATGCTTTTCCTCCTTAAATGTTTGTAGAGGAGTCTGTGGTGGGGAACAGAGTATCACAGTATAGCTGGTGATAATAACTATGTCCTCTCAGTGCAAGGTTCCTTTGGTTGAAATCTTTTCTGTGCCATGTGCTGCTTTTGTCAGATGCGCCATCCACAGGCAAAATCTATGACCTTTTCTGCACAAGGCATTTGTGCTGTTTCATGGCGTATTTAAGTAATGCGGTTTTCCTTCATTGTTTTCTGCACACACCTCAATTTAAAAGTGTTTTCCTGTGAAGGAGTGCGAGTTCATGTATCTGTATTACTTCCTCACTGGCCATTCCCCTGGCTCCCCTCACCCTACCGTGGCCACCGCGATTGGCTGGTTTTTTGTTTGTTTGCTTGTTTTGGTTTTGGGTGGTTCCATTTGTGCATACCTACGAAAGTACATACTATGTACTTACTTCCGGCATTACAGACCACCCTCCACTGCCCACCAATGCGCATTGGTGCGGATGTACGTTTGCACATCACTACAAAAACCCAAATTTACTTCCATGTCAGAATGTGAATCAGATTTTTTCCAGTTTTCAAATACCATGCTTTCTCACCACATGGTGGCGCATTAACAGTGGATTCCATGCAGAACAATGAAAGATAACAAGATGCTACTTTGATCCCACATGCAGAACAATATGACACTACAGTGCAGTAACCTGTGGTAATGATGATATGCGGAAAGGGCCTATGTTACCGATAAATGCATTTGAAGTGTTCACAGCATGTCAGTAACAGAGTTGGAGCCAGGTGAATTGTTTACCCTCTTCCTAATTTATAAGATGGCATGTATATTATGCTCTTTCTCCCCTCTGTGGCATAAGAACCCTCATCCCCTCAGTAGTATGAAAGCAGCATCAGGCAATGTCTGATTATATTTCAGAGCCAGGGTGGGCAACACATGACCCTCCAGATGTTGCTTGGTTGCAGCTTCCATCAACCCTGGCCAGACTAGTCAATAAAGAGGAATGATGCGCGTTGGAGCTCAACCACCTCTGGAAGACCACACAGTTCTCTCCTGTGCCAGATACACTTACTTTGTTTGGTTGGGTGCCTTCAAGTTGTTTCCAACTTACAACAACCCAAAGTCAACCCTATAATGGGTTTTTTTGGCAAGGTTTGTTCGGAGGGAGCAAGGTTTGTTCAGAGGGAGTTTGCGTTTGCTTTCCTCTGAGGCTGAGATAGTGTGAATTGCCTAGTGGGTTTCTGTAGCAGAGTGGGTATTCAGACCCTGGTCTACAGAGTCCTAGTTCAAAAATCAAACCACAGTGCCATGAGGCCCCTCTCTACTGAATGTAATGAAGTTGATTTCTCAATAGAGAGTTAATGACAAACTTAAAGTTTTGTAAATGCTTTCTCCTGAGTCCTTGTTGCTCTACAGGCTATAGACTTGTGCTTGAGTGACTGTGTTACAATATAGATGAAAAAGCTCTTGGGGAGAGAACACAGTTGCAATGTTTCAATAATCAGGCATCTTTATATCTTTTAGATTTTATTCACATTGTGAGGGGCATGAACCAACCCTCCTCCTGATTAAGACAACCAAGCAAGAGGTAAGTTGGTAGGATAAGTATCACTATTAGGAAAGGGCTGTGTGTCACTTTATTGTAGCTGCTACAGACAGAAAAAGAAAGGAAGATCTAGAAATCCTTGCTAATGTAATTCACTGCAGAATGATCTTTGTTTTAGTGAACTGATGTCTGCTAATCCTTTTCCTAGGTGGCGTTAGTATTCCTTAAGAAAGTAGTAGTTATTGGCTTGTCATAATTCCTCTTTTCACTTTTAGGAATTGGGGAATTCCTGGGGAAAATAAAACCAGGAAACTGTTTTTAAGGTTGCATATCATGTTGTAGATTCTGTCTACCATTACATGGGTGCCATTTCCCATACAGTGCAGTGTGTGTGTAAACATCACAACTGCTTGGATGGGCCTGATACGTGTATCTTGCCATTGACCTGCTGCCCTGCTCCTGGATTCTCATTAGTGTGATGTTGGGGTGGGGAAATCACTGTTTCGTGTGTGATGGCAGACATCACCATGGGATTGTATCATGAGACAAGGCTACTTCTGTAACCATGCAGGTAGGAACAGACAAATTTGTTTTGCTTGTTCCTACATTCCAATTGTTTTCTGTTGAAGTTCTTTCCATCACATTTGTGCAGAAAATGAATTAAATGACGTTCTCAACAACTGCACTGATTCATTAGGCATTTTTGCCCGAAATCAGTAGGCATACTTATTCAGCAGGTGCAGCTGTTCCCAGCCATGGAGAGGACCATATTTTATGTCAGTTGTTGTAGGTGCTAAAGATGAGAAACCTCTTAGAAAAAAAGTAATCCTAATTCAGCACTAACAGTGTTGAGTACACAGCATTTCAAATCCAGACATTTAAGAGCTGAGCACTCAAAATCCTCAGTCCAGTTTTGTCAGTATTGCATTTTTGTGCATTCGAAATTTTGAAATGTCAGTTATTTTTATTGAATTCAGGAAGAAATATGTGAATTTCTAACTGAAGATTCCTGTTTTTATTGCACATACATAGATGTAAAATGTTGGTTGGCAACCATATATCCACTTTAGTTATGTCTTTCTGCTCTCCCACTAAGACCATGTCAGAGGCAAACCTAGGTTTGCTATGGAGTGTGTACTCAGCTGAGAGGTATAGCCACTCACAGCTCCCAAACAAATGTACTTGTAAGTTTGGGGTGGAAATGACCTTCTGATCACTTCCAGTTTTGTTTTAAAGGTCTGATATCTGGGGGCTGGAAGAATAGCTCCTAGAGCTTGCCCACCTGTTTTGTAAGATATACATTTGTTGCATTCACATCTAAAACATGTTAAGCACATACCCAGAACTGCAGTGTGATTGTCCCTTAATCTACCAGTTTTGAACCTTTTATCATTAAAGCTTCAGGTGTTCAAACTTCTGATTATTGCATGTTTTTCTCAAATGCTGCCTGCTACCCATCCTAGGTATGTGGCGCTTATTTATCAACTGATTGGAATGAACGTAAACGAGGAGGAAACAAGCTGAGTTACTTCGGTACGGGAGAATGTTTTGTTTTCAGGGTAAGAAGTAGTCATTGGGTGTATGTGCATGCATATTATGGAGCAACCATTTTCTGACAAATTAGACATCTCTGATCCAGTTCTTTGATTTATGTTCCTTACCTGTGATTGGCATCTCAGTTGATGAGATCATCAGAGAATTCTTGTTCAGTATCCTGTAAATGTTTGTTTCAGTATTTGCTTTGTGGAGTGTGGATCTCAAAATGTACCAAAATATATTTTCACATTGCTCCAGATGGCTCTTGGGAATAAGCACATTCTGTCCTGAACATTTCTTTGATGTATCTTAATTTAATCTACAAAATGTCTGTTTAGCCAAATCTACCAATAAGCATCATGTGGGAGGCTTAGTTCTGTCCTTGTTTTCTGTCACTTTGGCAGTGCTGAGTTGGTTAGCTTTTCTGAGACTTTTTCTTCTTCATCCGCTTGACACATTTGTGGGTCTGCTCTCTTTCCTTTCTGATCTACCAGAGCCTAGAGTGAAAGTAAATATTGTCACCTTATCCAACATTCTTTTTATTATTGTATTGTGAAGACTGAGATATTCTGCTGGCAAAATTTGTATGTTTTATTCATTGGTGGAGTGGGGGGTCCAGAAGCAAAAGTAGCATAATACCCATTTATTCAGAGTAGCCAAAAAATCCACAGAAAACTCAGGAAGTTTACAGGCTCATGAAAAGTTTTCATCAGGATGTGGTATCTCTTCTTCATTGAGCCTGATAATCCCTGTGCAGTGCTCTCTAATGCAGCTGCGTGCATTGGAGTCTTCAGTTGAGCCCTCAGCTGGCCTCCTGTTGGTGACACACACATGCATAATAAATCTGAGAGTGTACTTTTTTGGACCTCGCAAAACAAGGTGTCTAGTACCTCCTTCTGCAAGGCCCCCATGCCAGCATGTAGCAATACCTTGGACTGCTGGGCACAGCTCCCCCTCCCTGGCCTCTGATTGGCTGCACCTGTGCACCCAGCTTTGTGTCATCTGCTCTTGAGCACAAAGGGAGGAAAAAGCATCCTGACACTGGGAAGAGAGGTTGCCCCTTCTCTCTATGGCAAAGAGCAGCTGGGATGAATCCAGGTGCACCCTTACAGATAATCACCTGGTGTTGCATGCTGGGGAAGCAGCTAGGCCGGAGGGATCAGTTTCTGCCATTCCTTCGTAGGTATAATGGCATGATATAAGGGCTTTCCAAATGATGTGCCACAACACATTAGTGTGCTGCCTGAAATGTGTAAGTGTGTCGCCTACAATCTTTGAAATGCATGTTGTTATTTATAAATCATACATTTTTAAAAATGTATGAAAGGTTTTCATGAGATGTTGTATCCCCATACATTTTATTATTACAATTTATGTATGTGTCCGTATCTCTTATATTGGGGTTAGTTTAACCTCTGGTTTGCTAGTAAAACTGAATTACTGTGTCACAAAATAAGGCATGTTTAAAAAGTGTGTCACCAACTTGAAAAGCTTGGAAAGCTCTGATATAAGATCTCAGCCCTTATGTCTTTTCCACAAGAGGGTGTGTAGATGTTTTAATTTAAACTAAAACCTGAGGAGGGACAAAGGGACAGATTTCAGTACTGCAGCATATACATGGCTGATGAGTGGCTCATTTTTTTTAAATAATTTTAAAATCCACATAATCGGGGAAATATAGTCCTTTAAACTTGTAGCCATGAATGGATCACTAGGATGAAACCTTTAAAATCGTACTTCTGGTTTTACAAAACAACAGTTATGAGGTAAGTCATGGGCTATGTATTATAATATTATTGTGCTGCCCTGAAGCTTTTCTCACAAGTGTGTATATGTGTCCTGCCTAGAAAAATAAATGAGAAATACAATATATATTGCCTGCTGCAATCTGAAACCCTTCACTGCTGTAGAGATACCAGCCTGATCAACACCTGGATGGGTAACCCATGTAAGCTGTTTTATATTTTCTAAAGGAACAGCTGCATATAGATAACTTCCTCATTTGACATCTGCCTTTTTCTCTCTGTCCAGTACTCATGGATGAAATTTGGGGCCAATCATGCTAAATTGCTTTCTCAGAACATAAAATCATGTTGTCGGGGAGAACCAGAGATGAAGTTTTGTGTCTCTGAAGAATTACGTACTAATATCATCTCTCCTTTTTCCAGCTGGTACCTGAAGTGGAACGCTATGAATGGGTGATAATCAAGCATCCAGAGCTAGCTGTGACGGGAGCAGAACAGGCAAACAGTTCTTCTCAGATTTCTGACCCTCCATCTTCAGTCAGCCTCCCCTCAGATCCTTCAGACCGTCTCTCACCTTTCCTTTCTGCCCGGCACTTCAACCTACCTTCCAAAGCAGCATCCATGTTTATGGCTGGTGGTGTTGAATGCATCATCATCGGTAAATACGTGCATGCCTACTGTTGCTGGTCCAAGGATTTCTTTTATGTTCAAGAAATAGAAATGACTTTGCAAGTGCTAATTTTGCACTTTTATTTTGCTTTTACACTTTTATTTCTTTTACTTAAATAGACCTGTATCATCTTGAAATCAGGGTTAAAAAGGAGAGAAACATTTTGTTAGTTCATTAATCTGGTCTCATACTGAGGTTAGCCCAGCAGCACCAACAATTTTAAAAGCTAGTTTGCTGGTAACAAGATACATCTGACAGATACCAGTTTATTTTGGAGGTTTTAATACACAGGATGTCCTCTGTTAGATCATGCCATAATACGCTTGATTACACCTGCAGTGTGATTTTGCTCCTGGATTATTATATTTTGTCCATCCTGAATCTTGCCCCAGACAGGTAGTGCAAACTTGTGTATCTTTGACCCCAACTTTTGCTGAAAGTTACAGTAATTTGGATATATTATTCCTTTCCTGGGACTTTGACAGATTAAGGAGCGGCTTAGAAACTATAGCATCATGCTTCCTCATAATGCATTTTCACACATAAGCTAACACAAGTGACCACTCGATGTCTACAGGTGTAATACAAGCAAAACACGAGACTAGAATCTTTTCTTTGTATCTTGATCCAAGGTAACAGTGTAATCTGGTCTCTTCTGTGCAGGAGGAGGTGATGGACAAGCCCTCTATATTGATGCAGACCTGAACCATGGAAGAACTGGCCACTGCAACACTTTCAACAACCAACCATTATGTTCTGAAAGTTTCCAGATAGCTATCATGGAGGTTTGGGGTTTCAAGGACACTATGAGCAGCTGAAGAGGTTGCATCCTTCAAAAACAACTAGTCCATGGATTATGGTGTGATTTTAAACCCCAGTCAGCTGCAAGAGCCAACTGGATTTTTGGACCACAGTCACGGGCTCCTTTTGTAATTTAAAAAGCTAACTTTCATGGCCTAGTAATTTTCCAATGGTATTTTTCATATGCAGTTTTAGTTGGGCTGAGTGATTGACTCATACCTCTGTAGTCCTTGATGCATATCTTGATTTTTTTTTATAGCAGGGGAGTGGTTTCACTTCAGCAGTCATATTGATGCATAGCTGTGTCAGAGCTAGTACAGCCTTTGGAAGGCCAGATGCATTTCTGATCTTGATGCAGTGTGTTTTGGCAGCTAGCTTTAGGTATTCAGCATTATCAGTTTTCCTAATGTAGCACAGGGTTCATATTCCTGCAAACATGAACTTGGATCCAAAGTGACTTGTGTACAATCAGAATAGAATATTGCTGATTTCTCTCCCTTCACCCTACCCTGCTGCAGCCCCACTGTTCACGTACCTCACCATTCTAGAGGCTATCCAGAATCTTCAAAGGCTGTAGTAAGAAAAGGAGAGTGGGAAAATTCCATTGCACATGTGCAGAATTCTGCATATCTTTTGATCCAGGTCATTTGTAGAATCTGTTCCCTTACAGAAATCTTTTGAAAGCACTGTGTGTTTGTACATGTCTCATTGTGCGCATATATACGTATTGCAGCTAAGTGTTCCCCTAAAGACCATTCTTTGCTTGACATTCTAATGTGTGTGAAGAAGAAGCTCACTAGTTTGGAAGTGCTTACTTGTCAATCCGTAGTGCCACTACTCTGTTGAAGGCATCACACTGCCATCTTCTTTTCTATTTACATTCCTAACAGTGCATATCAATAATATCATTTTAGGATTGTGGAGTATATTCAGGCAGCTGATGCCCCATATAATATATGAAGCAGACAGAACAACTTTCCCTTGGAACCTAAGTTGGTGGTATTCATTTGTACTTAAAGGAAATTGAAAGGAGCTTGAGCAACAGTATTAGTCTTCAAAGCCATTGTAACTGATCAGGAAAAGGCTGGTCACTCTTTCTGTTTATTAAAAGTGGACTATTTCTTCTAGTAGCTCCAAGGGGTGCTGTTTCTCCATAACTTCATAGATCATTGGCAGTTTCTTGCAAGCAGCCTTTACCTGTTCCTTATCAGTAGCATTCCTTTACTGCAGGCTGTTGATCAGGTGAGCAGATTTACTCTCTTGGCTAACAGAGATGCTGTACGTAGCCCACTATAGATTCATTTAGTTGTTTGTCCACCCTCCCCTTGCCTTGGATTAACTGTGAGAATTTCCAGTTCTTAGTTTAGAGAGTGGAGATTGTTTTGCCATACCTTAACACATATCCAGTATCTACACTTATAATATTTTGATTTTTCTTTCATCATTAGTAATTGACTTAAGTATCTACCTTGACAGTGCCCTAAGGAATAGTTGAGAAAGCCAATGAAGTGGAACAAGACAAGCATTGTCTGCTTCAAATGTATTTCAAAAACAGGAGAAAACTGCTCTGTGACCAACAAAGGTGGTCTATCTGTAGCAGAGCTGGCACAAAATTCACTATACCTCCTGTGTTTGGGCAGTTTAAAGTGTTCAAGAGAAACCTACACTAGCTATTACATATTGTCTTTGTTAGTGGAGTGGTATGGGCAAAGACGAAGCCATTGCATGAAACGTCATTGATTAAACCCATACTTTGTGGTTATTTGGGAGTTTGATCTGCCATAGTATTCTCTGACAGAAATCTGATGAAATCTTCTGGCCATCTTTTCCCTCTGGTTTTAGATCTGTGCTTGAGTTGAATGCAGTGCAGAGTTGAATGACTCCAAAATATCCCACTAAACTGAATTGTCAGATTACTGACTGTTGATATTACATTGTGTTAACTAGATGATAGTCCACACTAATAAGAAGCACAAATCTGAAGGTGAGATTTAAATGGAACTTGCAGTCTGAGCAGTGCAGGTCCACTGAAACAGTTCTGGCAAAAAGTTGTGATGCCCTTGTAAAGTTTCCCCAAATGGCCTATAAATTATTGCGATGATTTTTTATCATTCTGGCACTCTCCCTCGAAGTTCGTACTGCTGATAGTTTCATCAAGTTTGTGATGGAAATGTTAAGATTATGGTGACTAGGTAGGAACCATTCCTAGAAGATCACTCAAAATGGTTTTCTGAGAAATAGTCACTTCCTTGTAGTTCATGTTGTACAACAGTATTTCCAGGGTTGAATAAAACAAAGGAATCTGGAGATACCAAGAAATGATGTGAATCCAACTTAGCTGTAGCTGCCGGTCTGTTTTAGGGAGGGAGGCAAATTAAGTGCTAATCTGCTGAGTAGTTTGAGTTCTATAATTCTCTTAAACATGGAATAATTCACTTGTCAATCAACAATAGTGACATTTGTAGAATTTCTACTTCCCAGGTATATAATGAGAGGGATGAGAAGAAAGAGTCAGAAAAGTGAAACATATCAGCAAAATTTTAATATGCACACAAGTTTTTAAATCAGTTAATCTCAGAATTAGAGTAATAGAATAAAATCATAGCAATTATGGGTTCTTCATTTTTCTTTCCTGTTGAAACAGATCTCCACTCATGTTGTGAAATGTGTCCTAGTTTTCCCCTGATTTTTTTAATCTGTCAGTCACCATGGTAATATGGTATGGTATCACAACCAGGCAAGGTTTTCCTCTCTCCTGTAGCTGAGCCAGATGAGTTTGGGAATTTCATGTCTGTATCTGGAGGCTAAAGAAGGCAAAATGAAAGCTAGCTCTTTCCTCTCTTTGTATTGATTGTTGTGTGTCCTGTTTTTAAAACGAACATTGTACTTGACTGTAGTACCTGTGCACATGCTCATGTTCGGTAATGTATTGCTGTTTTTTCCAGAAAGCAATTGTGGTTTTCTTGCACTCTAATTTCTCCCTAATGCCATCGTATAAGTAATATTTCCGTTTACTTATCCAGATGATGAGGGTGATGACAGTTGCCCCTGTGTGTGTGTGTGTGTGTGTGTGTGTGTGTGTAAATCTGTGGCTGGACAGAAATAAAGTTAAATCCAAAAAACAAACTGGACGTGACTTCACTCTTCAATCTGCCCACATTGTTTTCGAGGCTCACCATTTAGTTCTTCTGTTCATAGGTTTGTCCCTAATGCCAGCAGCCAGATGGATTGGTGAGGGGCAGAAATCTTAGATCTTGGGTAGATACAAGATTAAAGTAAATGAAGCCTTTTTTTTAGGGCTTATCTCATTTTAACAATTTTTTTTTTATTTTCACAATGCCATGTGAAGTAGCTGAGGCTGAAAGCAAGTGATTGGACCAAAGTCAGCCAGATGGCTCTGTGGGAAATAGAACCTGGGTCTGCTAAATCCCAGTCTAGTGTTCCATACTACACTAACTACACACTATACATTCCAGTACACTAACAGTGTAACAATGCAACATGAGCAACTGTCCCAGAGTCTGTTTTTCCAAAGGAATTAACATGCTCATTTTTACCATGTTTATCATAGACTATGAAGTTTTCTTGGGGTGGGGAATAAATTTTGCCCTATTTTACCACAGAACAGAAGTTCCAGACAGCTATTTTGAACTCCTGGTTAACTCAGATCTCTGGAGTAGATGATCTAGGACAGAGATGGGAATCATATGACTGTCCTGATGTTGTTGGACTATAGTTCCCAGCAACTCCAGACAGCATAGCCACTGGTGAAGAATATTGGGAGTTGCAGTCCCATATCATCTGGAGAACCACAAAATTCCCATTCTTGTTCTAGATAAAACTCCACAGAACCAAAGGCTATTGGCATTGGACTGAGATGCAGTCAATGCATCCTTGTTGTTTTGTGCCTTCAAATTGTTTCCAACTTACGGCAACCCTAAGGTGAACCTGTGACATGGTTTTCTGGGGAAGAGAGTATATGATACACCCAAGGACACCGAGTGGGTTTCCATGGCTGAGCAGAGAATCAAACCCTCCTCTCTAGGATCATAGTCCAGTGCTCAAACCAGTATACTACACTGGCTCTCTGATGCATTCTTACTTAAAAATAAAATTCCCATTGAGCTACAACAGATGTGAACAGGATTTGTGGAGATGTGAGAGTCACCACAGAACCTAATCCTTGTGTCATGCCCTGCCTTGAAGACCCTGACAGTGAGGAGGATAGTTCTGTATCTGAGGCAGAAGTTTGCCCAGGGAAAAAGAACCAGCAGTAGGGGCCTGAGCAGGAGGAACAAGTATTAGAAGACAAAGCAACGCAGCCTCCTACCTTGTTGGAAAGACGATATGAGAAAGAAGGTCTCAGGCATTCAGCTCAGGTTCTAGAGCATGTGATGCCCCCCCCATATTCCAGGGGTTCCTGGGGTTTCTGGACGAAGCGGATTATCCAGATCCATTTCAATCTGGTTTAAGCTCTGGCTATGGTCACCTTGGTGGATGACCTACACCAAGAACTAGACAGGGAGAGTGTGTCCCTGTTGGTTCTACTGGACCTCTCAATGGCTTTCAGTACCATCAATCATGGTATCCTTCTGAGTCACCTTGTGGGGATCAGACTTGGGGGCACTGTTTTACAGTAGCTTCACTCCTTCCTGGAGCACCACACCAAGAAGGTGGTGCTAGGGGATGCCTGTTCAAATTCTTGGCCTTCGGGGTTCTGTTACCCTGATCTCTGGGGATCCCGGGAGGGACACCTAAATAACCAAACAACAACACAACTTTGCAGAAAATTAGCTGGAGCACTCACTAAAGCTAGCGAGAGGCAGGGTAACTTAGCAGGATCTTGCAACCCAGCGTCTACGGGTTCAGGTCAGTCAAGCAGTCAGACGGTTTAAAATAATAAAAATAGTGTTTTACTGAATACAGACAAATATTAAAGACACCATAGTCACACAGATAACTAAGGGAATCAGAGACTGAATAGGGGTTTTCAGAGGGAAATGGGTGATACGACTCCTGTCTCATAGTCCTGGAGAGGTCGGAAGATTGAGTTCATTGGTATGGAGTCTCAGTACGTGGGACTGAGGGCATAGCTCGCCAAACAAAGTGGCGGCAAGGCAGTCTGGAAGTTTGGAGCGATCCAAGGAAGGTCTCAGAATCAGGGGTTTTTATAGGGTGAATTGTGACTGCAGGCCATACCTTACTCGGTGAGAACAATGCGATTTAAGAACGGGACAAAGCTTTGGAAAGGTCAGAATTTAGCATGATTGACTTAGAGCCAAATTAACAATAGTGTAGCCTGTATGCAAATGCCGAGCGCTTAGTACAGCTTTGTCAGTTTACCTGCTCGGGACTGGGAGTCTTTGTTAGTATCGAGCATATGTAACGAGGTGGTTGCCAGAGAGGTCCCTGAGACGACAAACTGGCTCTGCCTGGCCTGCTTGGGTGGAGAATGGAATGTCCAGCAATTATCGGCTGCGCCTGTTTACGTGCTTGTCCGGAGGCCTCACAAACACATGGAGCGGGGTGGCAGAGGAAAGCCGAATTATTTGATATCAAAGGGATATCGAGTGCTATCTCCGGGTAGGCCTGGACCACAGTAACAGTTCCTCAGGGCTCAGTCCTATCCCCATGCTATTCAACATCTACATGAAACTGCTGGGAGAGGTTGTCCAGAGTTTTGGTGTTCAGTGCCGTCAGTGTGCAAAGGACACTCCTTTCCCCCACAAGCCAAGGAAGCTGTTTGGGTCCAAACCCAGTGCCTGTCAACAGTAATGGACCAGATGCAAATTGAAATTTAATCCAGACAAGACAAAGGTGTTCCTGGTCAGTTAAAAGGCAGATCAAAGAATAGGGCTCAGCCTCTGTTAGATGGGGAAGACTTAGGTTTGCAGCTTGGGGATGCTCCTGGATTTAACTCTGAACCTGGAAGCCCAGGTATTAGCAGGAGCCAGGGGTGCATTTGCACAGTTGAGGCTTGTGCACCAGGTGTGCCCATTCCTTGAGATGTCAGATCTGGCCACGGTGACCCATGCCTTGATTACCTCCTGGTTGGATTACTGTAACATGCGCTGGAGTATTTGGAAACTTCAGCTGGTCCAAAGAACTGTAGTCAAGTTGTTAAATGGGGCTGGCTACAGGGATCATATAACTCCCCTGCTGCAACAGTTCCACTGGCGCTGGTTTATTTCCCAGCACAATTCAAAGTGCTGGTGATGACTTCTAAAGCTCTACACAGCTCAGATCCAGGTTATTTGAAGGACCACATCCTCCCCTACAAACCAGTCCAGGTACTGAGATCTGCTGGAGAGGCCCTTATCTCTGTCTCACCACTCTTGCAGGTATGCCTGGTGGGAACACGGGAGAGAGCCTTCTCGATGGCTGCTCCCAGGGTCTGGAACTCCTTTCCTGGAGAAACCAGACTGGCACCCTCCTTACTATCCTTCTATAATCAGATAAATATGTTTTTATTTAGACAGGCATTTGATGTATGATTATATATGGCCTGTCAGATAGAAGTATGCTGGGTATTGTGTTTTGATTAATAATTGAGTTTTAATTATGTATTTTTATCTTTGTTTTAATCCTTTCAATCATTTAATTATGTTTTAGCTTTTGTATTTTATTAATTTTTAACTATGTTTTTTTAAATCTGTAAGCCACATTAGTCCCAACCCAGGAAAAAAGCAGAGTACAAAGGAAGATAACAACAACAGATAGGACTGCATAGAACAAAGTCTTCCATTTTTACTCCCACCACCTCAGTATTTAAACAACCAGGAACCAGTTTTAAGCCCCAAGTAAGCTTCTAGTGATCTACCCAATCTAAAACAATATTGGGCTGCAAGGATGTAGTACTTCATTTACTAGGACATTAAAGTGCAGTCAGTGCAGAAAACAATGCTTAGCTACCTTTGTATTTCTTGAATTGTACACCCAAAGAAATCTTGCTTGGCTTGTGTTACTCTATATATTTCCATCATTTGCTGTTGCATATTAGGTGGAATCTGTAATCCTCAGCCATATCACTCCTTGGTGATTCATGTTACTGCATCTAACATGAATCTGCTGCCTCGGAGTGTAGTGGAGGCTCCTTCCTTGGAGGTTTATAAGCAGAGGCTTGATGGCCATCTGTCAGGAGTGCTTTGAGGGTGTTCCTGCATGGCAAGGGGTTGGACTGGATGGCCCATGTGGTCTCTTCCAACTCTACATTTCTATGATTCTATGATTCTATCTCAGAGCTGGAAAGTTACTCTTTAAATGAAATTATGCTTCCAACAGACCCCAGGTAGTTAGTTAGCTGTTGTAATTACAATTTTTAAAAACTAACTCTTTGCTTTCTAGTTTCTCAGAAGTAACTATAACAGTTGCTTTTTAATTGCTTTTTTAAAAGCTAAATGCTACAAACTACTGGGCTTTTGTAGATAACTCTCTCCTCCCAACCATGTCATCATATCACAAGGCAACAAGGCACATCTACCAGTGTTGTATGAGCCAGCAGTGGAATGCTGATATTTCTCCTCCACCATCTAATGAGGTCACACCTCTGTAACTAGAAAATAATGTTTAAAGTTAATTACACTACAAAAAATGGGGAGCTCTATCTTAAAAGTTGCACTCCAGCAGGGCTGCATCTGTTACTGAATGGGATGAAATCAAAGGAGAGGCATCCCTTTGGGGAAGCACAGGAGTAAGGGCACATCCTGCTGTTTGGGGCAAGAGGGGAGGTTCTGTGTTTGTTACCTGTGTCTTTGAGGAGGCGAGCTTGTGTTTTGAGGGGAAGGGTCAGGATTGACTGTTTGCCAATGGTGTTTGGAGTCTCGTGTATGCTTTTGCTTGTGTTTGACTTCACACTCTCCATAAGCACATGGTCTGATGGGAGTGGAAAGAGAAAAACATACATTTTTGTGGACATTTTGTGGGAGACTTTAAGGAAGAAACCTGCTGTGCTGCTAAGTATATAAGAATGAACATGGATGGTGAGAGAACTGTTGCAGATCACTGTGCTTTTTTTCTTCTTTTTCTTTCAAATGATCTGCCACACTATACCTGCAGTGAGCACAAGCTGCTTGCCTTGTTGGAGGGGAAAGTGCAGCAACTTGAGACCTGTGTATCTACCTTTTGACTTATCAGGAAGGATGACACTTTTTTTAAAAAGACTAGAGCAGACTCTTGCTCCTGGAAGGGAAAGAAATGAGAGAGAGATGTAAGGGAAGGCAACAGTTCCCAAAAACAGGAAGAGCATTCTTGGAGACATGTGACACACACAAGCAAAACTGTCAAGAACCATGCTTCCCACTTGGAGCTACACAATGATTCCAGCCTCTCCCCTTAACCAGGAATTATAAAGCATAGTGCTTTTCACACATCTCAGTTTCTAAAGGCTTGAAAGTTACTTTTTATACTGCAGCTCTTTGAATCCCCCAGGCCAATGTAGCCACTAAGAGCTGTAGTCCAAAAAAGTAACATTTCCATGCTCTGACATATACTAGATAAAGACAGGTAAAATATTAATACTCTACCCTATACCTATATTGAAAAGCTTTCAGGGTGGCTTACAGATAACATTAAAACAAGATAGACAGATTAAAACAATAGGAATAATTTAAGCTAAAAATATACAACATACAAATGAGCTAAAAACAGTTTTGAAGCATTAAAAAATTCAGTGAACCCTCTGTTATCTGCAGGGGTTTGGTTTCACAATCCCCCACAAATAGCAAAAAACATGAATTATCTCATCCCATATTATTAAATGGCAGTGAAATGCATGCACATGTTTGCCAACATGTCACTACTATTTTATGTATAGGATGTAACACTCCATGATAACACGTCTGCACATCTGGAGGTTGCATGTACAGAGGGTCCAGGTATTTGGGATGAATTAACGAGGCCTAAAGGCCATGATGAACAGCTATATTGTCACTTTGGCATCTAAATGAACTGAGCATTGGTGCCAATTGGGCCTCCCAAGGGGAGAGCATTCCACAGTTGGGATGCCACATTTGTGAAGGCCCTCCTCCATGTTCCAATTCAGTGTATTGACATCACTAGTAGGACACAGAGGAGCCTCCCCACAGCAAGGCACATCTAAGGAGAAGTGCTTTCTCAAGAATCAAAGTCCCGGGCCATTAAGGTCTTTAATATAATCACAAGCACCCTTGAATTCCGATTGAAAATGTATTGGGAGTGATGGGAATTCTTGTAAGACTGGTGTAATATGCTGTTTATATGGTATTCCAATCAACAGTTGAACTGCTGCATTTTGCACTAGCTGAAGCTGAGACTTCTTCAAGGGCAGCTCCCCATAGATTGCATTACAGTAGTCTGATCGGGAGGTTACCAGAGCATAAATGGAATACTGTGGCTACTACTCAAGGAGGAGGCGGGCTTGTTTTCTGTTGCTCCAGAGACTAGGACAAGGAGCAATGGATTCAAACTGCAGGGGAAAAAAATTCCACTTAAACCTCAGAAAGAACTTCCTGATGGTCAGAGCTGTCCAGCAGCGGAATATGCTGCCTTGGAGTGTGGTGGAATCTCCTTTGGAGGTTTTTAAGCAGAGGCTAGATGGCCATCTGTCAGGATGGCTTTGATGTGGGTTCCTGCATAGCAGGGGGTTGGACTGGATGGCCCTATGGTCTCTTCCAACTCTATGATTCTATGATGTTTTGTCAAGGAAAGCACACCAGTTGAAGCTGGGGCCAAGCACTCTGAGCCCCAGAGCCCACTTGGGCCTCTGGTGATGGAGGCACCTGCTCCTTCAGGGGAGTGCAACAGGCAGTTTACCCAGTTCTCAGACCAATGACCCACCAGTCCAGAGAACCTCTTTGTGTTATTAGGGTTCAGCTTATCAAGACTATAAGATAAGAATGTTGCCACCTACAGATGTGATGTATTGAGATTCTGTTAAAAGAAATGTAAAATACTTGCTGTACTTCATTCTGACCTCTAGAGGTCCCAGTTTAGTTGCAACAACCAACCATCTTTAAAATCAGCTATCCTAAAGAAACCAGAACCTGCCTGATCTTAGAAGCTAAGCAGGGTCAGCTCTGGTTAGTACTTGGATGGAAGACTGCCAATGAATATTAGGTGCTGTAGGCTATATTTCATAAGACAGAACTGGCAAAACCACATGTGAATATTCCTTGCCAGAAAAACTCCTATGAAATGTTTGGGATTGCCATAAGTCAACAAGAGAATTTGCTGAAGGCACAAACACAAACAAGTAAAGGGAAAAAAAAACCTTAGTCTTTGCCAAATGTTTGTTCCTGGATTAAAAGTATGACATGAGGGAAAACAATTAAAGGAAATTGTTCATCTGAGGCTGCTACCTGCGTTGGGAGAAAATCATTCAGGAAAGTAGATTGTTATTGTTGTATTTTCAAGTCATTTGCAACTTATGGTGACCCTACGGGGCACCTATCATGAGGTTTTCTTGGCAAGAATTTGTTTTTTTAAGAGGAGGTTTGCCTTTCTCTGTGCCTGAGAGAATGTGACTCACCCAAGGTCACCCAGTGGGTTTTCATTGAATTTAAATCATGGTTTGAGAATCATAGTCCAATGCTCAAACCACTACACTATGCTTTGTGTTTTAGTTGTGTGCCTTTAAGTTGTTTCCAACTTATGGCAGACCTGGTCTCCACAGTCATAGTCCAACGCTCAAACCACTACACAATGCTTACTTTATTTCAATGTACTTCTGTCTGAAGAGCTGTCCCATTCTGTTACCACGGTTCTGTCATGCTGGTGATAGCACTAGATATCTCTTGATATCAAACTTATTTGGCCTTCATTTGACCTTTCTCTGCCACCCTGCTCCACGTGTTTGCAAGGGCCACCGGACAAGCAGGTAAAGAGGCACGGCCGTTAATGGTTGGACATTCCAATCCCCACTTAGGCCGGCAGATTAATGCCTCTCTGTTGCTTCAAGGACCACTTCTTGCAGACACACCTTGCTTAAGCGCGACTTTACACAAAGACGCTTGGCCAAGAGCCAGCACTTTCTTTATGCTGAGCCATTTGCATACTGGCTATACTATTGTCATCCAGCACTAAGCTCATCATGTAAAACCTGACCTTTTCCAACGCTTTTGTCCCATTCCAAACTCTCTTTGTTCTCACCGAGCATGGCATGGCCTGTAGGCACAATCCACCCTATAAAGGGTCCCCAATTCCGAGACCTCCTCGGAACACTCCGGACTGCTATCCTGCCTTGCTGTCGGTTTGTCCAGCGAGTCGCCCCCTCAGCGAACCGTGCTGAGCTTTCTTCCCTGCAACTCTCTGTTTTCTCCAGGACTACAAGAAAAGGTGTCATATCACCCATTCCCCCTGAAAACTCTCATTTTTAATTTCTTAGTTAGTTGTGTGCTTGTGGTGTCTTTTCTGTTGTTTGTCCTTTAATAAAGCTATCATTTTTACTCTTTTAGAACTTTGTCTGACTGCTCTTCTGACCTGACGCTGTATACATAGGGTGAAAGATCCCAGCTAAAGTTACCCTGCCTCTCGCTAGCTTAAGAGAGTGCTCAAGTTAATTTCCCCATCTTGTGTTTTTGCTTGGTTATTTGGGCGTCCCTCCCGGGACCCCCACAATACAGGGTAACAATTCCCTTCTCTCTGTAATACTGCTGCATACCCATCTGTGCACCAAGAAAATCTATCTGTAGGAAATCAGCTGGAAATTGGCTTGGGAGAAGACAATTTGGTGGGAGTGTGGGGTTAGGACCCCCACTGGAGTGTGCCTAAGGTATTAGGGAATCTTACAAACCTTCTTACAAGGGCAGCAGATGTGCTCTGCTCAGGCACTCATCTACTGGGAGGTTCCCCGGCCTTACTGGAATATTCCTCCATTTTGAAAATTTATTTCAAATTTTTATTGCATTTCAGGATGAAATTACTGTTTTACTTAAGTATTTTTTGGGTAAATAGGATTCATTCCTCTAGAGGTTTAATGCATTTTCTGAGGATCTGATTTATATTTAGTCCTACATTGTGTTTGCATTGTGTGTATATGTGTGTTTGTGTGCATTAAATATATATTTATATTTTAAACACTATAGACTAGCATGGTTCGTTCTTAAATTCAATATTTTTTCATGCTCTTCTTGCCCAGCCCTATTTCCACCAGGCTTCTAGAACAGAAATTCTAGCACTGCATTTGACCTCCTGCTTTCAAGTATAAAATATCATGAGCTGCCCCAGGAGTGACAGCACAAGGAAGAAGTGAATTCTTACATGTAGTGTATCTCACAGTGGGGCTGGGATTTGGGAGATCTAGATTCAGTTTCCCACTTGAACCATCAAACTCACTTGGGTCCTCCTAACCTACCCCATAGAGTTACCTGAAGATAAAATGTGGAGTAGGCGAGCAATTCATGCTGCCCTGAATTAATTGGAGGAAAGCTGGCATAGAAACGTAATTAATGAATGCTTCTCTGTGTCCTTCAAGCAGTTCTCCACCTGGAAGCCTCCAGCAGGGCCTGCTGTGTAGCTGTTCAGGAGCATCCTACTACTCAAGAAGTTGATCCTCTGTCACTGGAGCTCAGCCAGACATTTGTCAATTTCAGGAGCTGCCACAACAAGTTCACTAAGGCCACTTCCACACTAGACTGATTGTTTTATACAATCTACAGCTATCAGCCCAAAGGAAGGCACTATAAAGCTATGGCCATTTTCGCACTAGACTGTTATAGCGCTATGATTCCACTTTTAACATCCTATGGAATCCTGGGATTTACAGTTTAGGGCGGGCCCTTGAGGCTCCTCACTAAACTGCAAACCCCAGGATTCCATAGGATGTTGAAAGTGGAATCATAGCATTATAACAGGCTAGTGTGGAAATGGCCTAAGTGTGTGGCTCCTAAAGTGAGAGCAGCCTAAAAGTGAAGACTGAAGAAAAACAGCTTGGAGTAACAGCAGGGGCATCCTCTCCCTTCTGGGATCTGTTCCTGTAAATGCCAGAACTGACTGCTTTTCCTGTGTGCTTATAAACCCCCTCCCCCCAAGTTTAAAAACTGTACTTAAATTTCCTGACCCAAAGTGGGGGTGGAGGGAACCACTGGAACTCTTTTGAAAAGTAAAAATGTCTACTTCCTCCTGGCAGCACAAGCTAGGGTGAAGTTAGATCTTTTGTCTGATAGAAAGTCCTTTTGTTCAAGGTGTTGATTATCAATAACACATTTGATTTCCTGCCAGACTTTCCAAAGGCCAGTTTGTATACAAAAGCAGGGTGACCTGCACAAAAAGAACAGCAAGGTAAGTTAGGACAGAAAGTGAGAAAGCTGCAGTTGTTGTTTATGGTGTGCCTTCAAGTCATTTCTGACTTATGGTGACCCTAAGGTGAACCTATCATGGGATTTTCTGGGGCTGAGAGTGTGTGACTCTCCCAAGGTCACCCAGTGGGTTTCCGCGACTGAGCGGGGAATTAAACTCTGGTCTTCAAGGTTGTAGTCGAACACTCAAACCACTATGCTATTGTGAGTGGAGTAAACCAAACACAGATCTGCAGGATTCACATAGCCACAGGAAGTCCTAGTCCCCTCCCATGTCTGCCATGTCACATGATGACTACCTCACCTGAACTGTGGGTGGAGGAAACCAATTTTGGTATTTTTTTGTATTTTTGTACTGAATAAACCTGGCCCCTGGCCTAGCCTTTTGAGCCAAGCAACATCTATTCATTATTTGCCTGTTCCTCAGTAAAAGCTCACCTCTTTTAGGGCGTAGAAGGTGACAGCTTTTTGGCGTCCCTGGGTGGGCACCTCTTAGAGGAACGGGCAGGGGTTGAGGAACGCCCTAAATTCGGCTCCCCCTGCCTAGGAGAATAGATGGGAACAGCGTCCCTCTGGAGACCTCTGATCTCGGTGGGCAACGATCTTCTGCGTCTGGCGCCAACGTCCAAAATTTGGGATGTGACAAAGGGGCATTGCGGCACGCCCTGATCAGAGGTCAGGAGGAGACTGCACCTTCCTGACTCAAAAAGGCTCTGAAACCTGTCTAGGGATTGAGGTCTGGAACCATTACCTCACCCTCTGGTAAGTCCCGAAAGTCTTTTTTTAAAGGGACCGCCCACCTTTGGGCCTGGAAAATCAGTTTGGGAATTCCCCAGTTCTAGAACTCTGAATTGTGGTGTGAGTGTGTGTGTGCTAGGTGTGTGCCTGAGGCGTCTGATTGCATTTTTGTCTGTT
>CAOLHI010006547.1:0-29274 GCA_948474755.1 Ctenosaura bakeri
GCTTCAAATCGTAATCCTTGGTATACAGTAGAACTCAGGAATGTGAAGCAGGCTGGACAACGACTAGAGCGCAACTGGCGGAAATCTCAACTCTTATCTGACAGGACATGCTATAGAGAATTCCTTCATTCCTATAGAGTGGCAATAGATGCAGCGAAGAAGACCTTCTTCTCTGCACGTACTGCATCTGTGACTTCTCATCCAGCAGAACTGTTCAGGGTGGTAAGGGATTTGACTCAGTTACCCACTCCCCTGAACTCGTTGTTAGAACCTAACGTAGCTTGCTGTGATGCCTTGAATAATCATTTCGCAGATAAAATCTCTCAGATAAGAGCCAACCTGGATGCCAGTGTTATAGCAGAGATTACAAATGGAGCGTCCGGCGACCCCATGAACAGGATTATACTGGATCAGTTTCAGTCAGTGGGTATCGAGGAAATAGATAAGCTCCTTGGAAAGGTAAGAAGGACAACTTGCCCTCTTGATCCCTGCCCTTCATGGCTGGTCGTTCAGGGAGGAGTTGCAATTAAGACTCATTTAAGATATATTATTAATGCATTCTTCAGGGAGGGCAATTTTCCAGCTTGTCTAAAAGAAGTGATTATACGGCCACTTCTAAAAAAGCCCTCCCTAGATCCCCTGGATATGAATAATTATAGACCAGTCTCCCATCTTCCATTTCCAAGCAAGGTGATCAAGAGGGCTGTTGGCCTTCAGCTCCTAGCTGTCTTGGATGAAACAGATTATCTAGATCCATTTCAAACTGGCTTCATGGCAGGATATGGAGTAGAGACTACCATAGTCGCCTTAGTGGATGATCTACGCTTAAGTATCGACAGGGAAAGTGTGATCCTGCTAGTACTCTTGGACCTCTCAGTGGCTTTCGATACCATAGACCATGGTATTCTTCTGGAATGCCCGAGAGGGCTGGGAATCGGGGGCACTGCACTTAAGTGTTTCCGGTCCTATCTCTCAGGTAGATACCAGATGGTGATGCTTGGGGACAGCTGCTCCTCGAAAAAGGAGCTTAAATCTGGTGTCCCACAGGGCGCTGTCCTGTCCCCAATGCTATTTAACATCTACATGAAACCGCTGGGAGAGATCATCAGGACGCATGGAGCAAGGTGCTATCAGTATGCTGATGACACCCAGATATTTCTCTCCATGCCTCGGATAATAGCATCAACTAAGGATGGCATCTCACCTCTAAATGAATGCCTTGAAGCAGTAATGGACTGGATGAGGAAAAACAGACTGAAGCTGAATCCAGATAAGACGGAGGTATTCGCTGTTAAGGGCCCTAGCCCAGGTATGGAGGTTTGTCAACCAGTTCTAGGTGGGATCACACTTCCTCTGAAAGACTGTGTCTGCAGCTTGGGGGTGCTCTTGGATTCGCCACTTCAGATGACAGCTCAAATTGATGCGGCAGCCAGGAGTGCCTGCTATCAGCTTTGGCTGATACGCCAGCTGCGCCCCTTCCTAGACCTGGAACACCTAAAAACAGTGGTACATGCGCTGGTAACTTCACGGCTTGACGTCTGCAATGCGCTCTACATAGGGCTACCTATGTGCTTAGTCCGGAAACTTCAATTAGTTCAGAATATGGCTGCCAGGTTGGTCACTGGAACATCTAAAACTGACCATGTAACACCAATTCTGAAGTCTTTACACTGGCTGCCTATTAGTTTCTGGGCACAGTACAAGGTGTTGGTTTTTACCTTTAAAGCCCTTCATGGCTTGGGGCCAACCTACCTGCAGGATCGCCTTCCCCCATATAATCCGCCCTGCACACTAAGGTCCTCTGAGAGGAATTTACTGCAGCCAGTCAGAACTAGGTTGGCTGCGGTTACCCAGAGGACCTTCTCTTCTATTGCTCCCAAGTTATGGAATGGCCTGCCGGAGGAGACCCGGCATATTACCAGTCTTGACAGCTTTAAAAAAGCAGTCAAGACTGTTCTCTTCTGACAGGCCTTCCCAGACTAGTACTCCACCGCCTCCCATCAACTGTCCTCTTGTTTTTAATAGTTAACGTGTTTTAGGGGGTTAGAAGGGTTGGTGGGTGGGGAGGAGGGGTTATATTTTAATGTTTTTAATGTATTTGATATACTGCTGTAATGCTGCCTCAATCCATTGGGAGAGGCGGGATATAAATAATAATAATATTATTATTATTGTTATTATTACTATCAACACTAGGAGCTGGTTTCTAGCTCAAGGACGGATTTTGGAAAATGTTGGGTGCCCCGTCAGGACCCACCACCCATGACTGGTAGGAATATGTTCCCATGTGCACAAGGTGCTACAGGGTCAAGTGGGACATCTCCTTCACTTGCGATGTATCACTAAGAAGACTCTTTCTTTCAGCAACATGATTTTGTATGTATTTCACAGCTTTGATGTGGGAATAATAAAGCAAACTGCTCCGTATCTGGGGATGGGGACAAAATGATCCAATTCTGAATGTCACTGATTAGTTTGTATTTTCTAACTCTCCAGCTCAACTAATGAATGGTTAAGGAAATAGGAACATGTTTCATTTCCACAGCATTATTTTTGTTTGCCTTTTCCAAGACTCAACATTATTGTTTTTCCTCACCCAAGCATTCATTTTAAGATAGAATGTCACCCTTCTATGGCCTCAGCCCACTACCCTCTTTCAGAAGGAGACTATTTCCACCCCCTGATATCTGTGTCCACACACAGAACACACAGCTTACACACATTTTTACCCAACAGTGCATGGGAAGTTAGTAGCAGCCCCTCAACACTCTGACACTGGAGGTACATGTACTTTGGCCCAGGTCCAGATCACACACCTCAGTTGTCACAAACTGTCTAGCCAGAGAATCCAGCAGGATCTATGGAAAAAGCTCCCGGGGAGATACTGGAATGAAGCCTTAGGAAATGCATATGGGATAAAGGGTATTGATAATGTTGGGAATCATCCAGTGCAATATCTGATGGTATTTGTCTGTTCCCACAGCAGAGAAAAAGGCTCTGCAAAGTGCAATCAGGGAAGCTTCTAAATCCTGTCTGGTGGCAAATATGGAAAGCAAGAAAATGAAAAGAAAGCAATGCTTAATATGTAGGTATAGCAGTAAAGCAGAAAATTATGATAAGTGGGTTTTATCAGAACACATTCCCAGGGTCAGTGGAGCTAGAGTAAAAGGCAAGGGAAGCTAGGAGTGCTAACAAAGGGAGTAGGATCCCTTCTGAGAAACTTCCAGCTTCAGAAAAACTCTTTTAACTAGAAGATTTATTAAAGACTGACACACAAGAGCAAGATCCTACAATTTAAGCAGATAAATTTTTCAATTTTAATACTGAATTTTCTGTTTTCTGAGAAATCCTGTATCTACAGCAAACAAATACAAAATGTAGCCTTTTGGACAATGCAACTTTTTCCCAGCGCATGGGTGGGGAATGCAGGGCAAGAGGACAGAAGCTGTGGCAGGCAGTGCTCAGTAGTGATAAGTCACCCTCATCTGAAGGCACATGGTGGGTGGTGATGTGGATGTTATTACAATATTGAAACTGAAAGATACAGGAACAGCCTATCAAGTATTCGAGAAATAGAGGAGTTTAAATGATCCTCTGTGCATGTGTGTGTATGTACATACTTCACACCCATAAGATGTGATAGGTTTTCATCTGAACGCTATACTCTTCTGGAATTGTGGGTCCCGCCTAAAGGATCCTGATAAATTGGCATCACAAAGAGCCACCCCTGGATCTCAGGTTTTGGCCTGATTTTGGAAATCACAGAGTCTGGGGCAGTCCTCATCTAGCAACTCTACCGTATACCATAATAAAGTTTATTTAATCAATTTATATCTTATCTTTTGACATTTCATTCCAAAATAATTCTCCCTCTCTCACACACCCACACCCAAATATCTCTAGAGTGGTTTGCAACATGAATAAAAAAAAGTAATACAAACAAAAATGAACCCAGTTAGAGTCTGGAAAAAATGGAAAAATTCGTTCTTGCCCCATTGGAGCAGGGCTATGTTTTCACTGGGACTTACTCTGAAGAAAGTGGGTTTAGAGCACAGACATACTTTGGCCTTTTTCGCAGTACAGAATTATATCGCCCTGACGCTGCTTTAACTGCCAGGGTTGTATCCCATGGCATGCTGGGACCTGTAGTTTCATGAGATATTCAAAATTTTCTGCCAGGGAACTCTTATTACTTCGCCAAACCACAAACCCCAGGATTCCACAGGACGGTGCATTGCAAGTGCTTGTAAAAGTCCTAGTTGTGTAGTGTAAAAGGGCCTCTTCCCACTACACGTGTGCTGGTTTGGTTCCCAGCTTGGGATCTTGGTGAGCTGAACTTGATGAGGGCAGATTTATGCAAAGACATGAACTATGGGGCAGCTGCGGACCAAGAAAATTAAAAGAGGGAGAGAGAGAGAGAGACAGGCTCCGTTCAGGAAGCCGCAGCCCTGGAGGCGCCTTGCGGGGGCTCCCGTTTATAGGGTCGCCATAGGGCGAAACTGACTTGACGGCGATTCACACCAAACCCCAGGCTGGCCCGGAGCGCGACGCCTCGGGGAAATGGAAGCAGATCGGAAAAAGGGACGGAGTCCGGGGGCGCTTTGCGGAAACCTCCCCCAGGGCTGGCTCGGGCGGAGGCTCCCCAGAGGGAAAATAATCATTGCCAATGACCGCTTGGGTACCCCCGCGTTCCAGAAAACGGCGGTCACGCTCCCGCCAAATCCCCGTCGCTCGAGGGGCTCCGCGCCCCGTCTCCGCCCCCCGCCGCTCCCCGTGCCCCCGAAGGGCGCCCCCCAGCTGTACTCACCCTCGCAACTCCCCAGCAGGCAGCCGGTCAGCCCCAGAAGCACGAGGGGACCCCAAGGCAGCCCCATCTCGCCCTCCGAGCCCCGCGTCCTGTCGCTCTAGGGTCCATTGCAGAGGGACAGAGACACCATCCTCCCTCTTCCCTTCCCGGCTGCGCACTAACTGGAAGCTGCGATTCACCGGAGAGACCCGAATCAAGACAAGAACTGGCCCAGAAGAAACTATTCGGCCAATAGAAAAAAGAAGTCGGGTGTCGTCATCTGCTGCTAGGGAGAAGACCAGGCGGCAGGCTGAGCATTCCTGGAAAAAGAAAGTTTCCCCTCCGAGGCGACCCTTTGCAGGGAGGCGGGCGGGCGGGGGGGGGGCGGCTCCGGGAGGGCTGGCGGAAGCCCAGCCGAGGGAGAGGTTGTCGCGCATCGCAGAGCGGAGGGACGGAGGGAGGGTCAGCCGAGCCAGGTTCGGGCGGCCGTTCAGCGCTTGGCCTCTGGGAACGGGGGGGGCCTTCCATTGGAAATGGAATAGCAGCCCAAAGGAACTTTAAAAAGGCGAAAATAAAATAAAATAAAATAAAATATCCTCTCCTCCGGTCTTCCTGACCAGCAGGAGGGGGAAGCCCGCGGGGACTAACGGAGTGGCCGGAATCCCACGGTTTCAGCTCCCAGAAATGCTGCATCCACCCAGCCTTTCGGTTCCAACAAGAAGATCGAACTAAAACCGCGAGGAAAGGGCTTCCCTGCGCCCACCAAGGAAGGAGAACGTGTGGGTGTGTGTTCCGGGGGGGGGTTGAGTTCGACCCTGAAACACCGTTCCTAGCCCTGCTGGCTGCGGATTCTGGGAGCTGCAGTGCCAGACCTCCCTTTCCCAAACCCCGGGGGATAGGAGCAGCCGCGCCCCCGCCGCCTCTTCCTCGGGGGGGCCCCAACTGCACCCCCCAGCCCCGCCGAGTCCGCGTCCCCCTCGAGAGCCGAAGGAGGGAAGCCCCCCGGGGGCGCCGTCGGGACTGGAGCCTTTCCCGGCCGCCCCCGGGGGACTCCTGCCCGACGGCGCCGGGAGGAGGAGGAGGAGGAGGAAGCATCGCCCGACCGAGCTCCCCAGCAAGGGCCGGCCCTCCAGCCGCCGGGCGGAGGGGGCGCGAGGGGTCCGGGGGAGCCTCCCCTTCCCCAAACGGCACTCGAGCCATCGGGCAAAGCGCCGTCCGCCGCCCAGCCAGCCTTTCCATCGCAGACCCAAAGGCGCCCCGAGGGTCAGCCAGCCACTCAGGTGCGCAAAGGGGCGCTTTCTTTCCGCACCGCTTTGCAGGGCTTCCTTTCCCAAGGGACCTTCCACTGTCTTTCGCAGTAGACCCCTATCCAGACCCCCACCCTGGGTAGGAATCACGAGGGGGGACTCTTTTCCTTCCAGCCCGGACCACCCACCCACCCCAAACCCAATTTTGGATGCCGTTGTTCTCTCCCGAAATAAGTCTGAATGGGACTTATTCCCAAGAAAGGGGGTTTAGAATACGGACAGGCTTTGGCCTCTTTCACAGTACAGAACTATAGAGCACCTGGATGCCGCTTGGGTGCCTTGGTTCTATCTCGTGGAATGCTGGGATCTGTAGTTCCATGAAGTGTTGAGAATTCTCCGCCGGGGACCTCTAGTGTCTCACCCCAACCTACAAACCCCAGGATGCCACAGGAGGAGCAAAAGTGGTTGTAAAAGCCCTAGTGGTGTAGCGTGAAAGGGCCCGGATTTGCTTCCCAACTTGGGATATTGGGGATCTGAACTCCACGAGGGTGGAGTTATGGAAGGGTGTGAACCATGGGGCAGCTGCAGACCAAGAATTTTCTTTAAAAAAAAATCCTTTTTTTATGTGAAGAGCCTGAGCTGGAAAAGAAGAACCCTTGGTTAGAAGGAGCAAACGGAGAGGGACATACTGTCTGAGGTTTTCATCTCCAACAGAGAGCCAGTGTAGTAGAGGACTCCAGGGGTCAGCCAGTCCAACCTACTACCCAGTCACTCAGATTCAAAGGAGCAGCTTTATTATAGCACAACTTTGTATAGCCTAGACTGAATGGGACTTATTCCCTTATTCCCAAGAAAGTGGGTATAGAGTACAGACACACTTTGGCCTTTTTTCACAGGACAGAACTCTAACGCCTTCATGCCACTTGGTTCTATTCTATGGAGTCCTGGGACCTGTAGTTTCCTGAAGTATTGGGAATTCTGTGCCAGGGAGCCCCAAACCACAAATCCCAGGATTCCATATAATGGGGCTATGGCAAGTGATTGTGAAAGCCCTAGTTGTGCAGTGTGAAAGGGCCCTCACAGTGTGAAAGGGCCCTCACATGTGAGACATAGGTGAGCTGAACCTGATGAGGGCAGAGTTATGGAAACATGTTATGGAAACTCCATAATGGAGTTATGGTTCAAATCCATTGAGAAACCCTGGGCAAGTCAGACCCTTTTAGCCCCAGAAGAAGGCCAAGTCAAACCCTCTTCGAAAAAACTTGCTAAGAAGGTGATCTGAATCTGAACAATCTGAAGGCACACGACAGCAGTAAGGCCATTTCCCCACTAGTGCTATTATTCTGCTTTCAACATCCTATGGAATCCTGGGGTTCAAACATAACATAAACATAGTGACATAAACAACTAGCAAAACTAAAATGACAGCTTTAAAATACAATATTCTACCCACTGCCTAGGTGTGTTTACATTTTCATAGTTTCATGTGATTAAAGTGAAAACCGGAGAAACCATCAGCATTAGTAAAAGAAATTTATTTTTATTCTTCTTGTCCTCCATTCCAGATGAGAAAACCCTGTGGTAGGTTCACTTTATGCTTGCCACAGCCTGAAACAATGGTGCCTTCAGTGGCTGTTTTGAAAGTACAACAACAACATCCCCTGCAGTGCCAGGCAGAGCTAAAGTCTTCATTCCCCTAAAAAGAACTGAGAAAAAGAAACCAAGACCCAAGATAGCGATGATATGAGATACAGTTCCCCACCCCCATGTTGTTACCCTGATCTCTTGGGGTCCCAGAGGTCTTTGGGAAAAATTAGCTAGAGCACTCACTAAAGCTAGCGAGAGGCAGGGTAACTTAGCAGGCTCTTGCAGCCCAGCATCTACAGGGTCAGGTCAGTCAAGCAGTCAGACAGTTTAAAGTAGCAAAAACGATGTTTTATTAAATGCAGACAAATATCAAAGACAACACAGTCACACAGCTAACTAAAGAATTGGAAGTAGGGATTTTCAGAGGGAAATGGGTGATACAACACCTGTCTCGTAGTCCTGGAGAGGTATGAAGATTGAGTTCGTGGATATGGAATCTCAGTACGTGGGACTGAGGGGACGGCTCGCCAGACACAGCGGCAGCAAGGCGGGATGGAGCTCGGGAGCGATCCAAGTGGTCCGAGGAAGGTCTCGGGATTGGAGTCTTTTATAGGGTGAGTTGTGACTGCAGGCCATACCTTACTCGGTGAGGACAATGCGATTTAGGAGCGGGACAAAGCTTTGGAAAGGTCAGAATTTAGCATGATTGGCTTAGAGACAATTTAACAATAGTGTAGCCAGTATACAAATACGGAGCACTTAGTACAGCTTTGTAAGGCTACCTGCTCGGTGCCGAACGCCTTTGTTAGTACTGCGCATAAGCAAAAGGGTGTTTGCCGGAGAGGTCCCTGAAGCGACGAACCGGCTCTGTCCGGCCTGCCTAGGTGGAGAATGGAATGTCCAGCAATTATGGCCGCATCTGTTTACGTGCTTGTCCGGAGGCCTTGCAAACACGTGGAGCAGGGATGGCAGAGGAAAGCCAAATGGTTTGATATCAAAACGATATCAAGTGCTATCTCCGGGTGGGCCTGGACCACAATAACAATCCCCCCCTTCAAAAATGGACAGTATCGGACATTTTCCAATTAAACATTTCAAAACAAATTTAGCGCCGAATGGAGGTCTGCAGACTTCGGGGTCATATTACTCCTATTGGCAAAAGGCTTTTTGCAACATTCCTAACTAGTAAGAAGCATTCCTTATCTAACAAAGTCTAAATCTAACCACATTCAGACAGACAAACATTAATTTGGCAAAGGCAATAGCAATCAATAATAGGAATAGCAATGAATGGTGACTAATGAAAGAATCCTCCCGCCAATAGAGAAAGGCAATACAGCAATGCAAAATGGAATAATCAGTGAAATCCTGTGAATCCAATGTAGGGTCTGGCAATGGAAGTAATCCAAGAAGCACGCAGTTCGATGTGGATACTGGACTGAGAGTTCATAGTTCGGGGGAGGTCAGGTGCAAGCAAAAGTCTCTACACACACACCCCGGGAACAGGAAAAGCCTGGTAACTGGAGCAAATAAGCAACATAAGTCCAAGCTGTGCTGGAACAACAGCAAAATGTCCCCAAGTTTGTGGTCAAGCTAGACAGGGCACACTAGCTCTTTGCAGGATGTGGCTTGCAAAGTGGCAAGCGGAATAGTCCAAGCGGTAGAAGGCTTTACAATCTGGGATAGTGGAAAAACAGTTCATAAAGTCCATTGGGGAGCAGCTGGATCGCCTCGTCTGGGGTCCCCAGCTGCGGCAGCAGGATCAGGTTGTCGTCTCGGGCTTGGCTCCTCAGCTGGAACAGTGAAGTCTCAGCACTCATCCCCTCCACAGTGCCCGGGGGTGGTGGATGAGTCCGGGGGTAGTCTCGGCTCTCTGGAACCATGGACCTATAGCTCATGGAGGGAAGACTGACATGGTTGATAGCCAATGTAATTAACAAATGCAAATAAGTGGCAAGGAGCCTACTGGGAGTTGGGTTCAAATTCAGAAATCCAGGGATGATGGGAGCCTCGGTTGGTTGTTAACAAAATGCCAGGCAGAGTTGCTAACATGGAGAGGGCAGGGGTGACTGCCTCAGACCTTGGTCACTGTAAGGTGTAGATTGGTCTGACCACACCTCAGTAGAGGGGGCCTCCATGCAAGAGGTACCATCTGTGGTAGATTGGGCCTGCAACAAATATCATGATGTAATATGAGGAAGTCGTTAATGTAATCCTTTGTATTTCGTTGCCCATGCCACCAGGGAGAACTCTGTTTCGGACAACTACACATGAGCTGCCCTTGCTGAGGCCCCATTTGCGATGGCAGTGGTACACACTCACTCTGTTGCACTAGGTTAGACTCTGCCCTTCGCCTGGCAGCGAGGGGTCCCAAAATGGTGGAAAAGAAAGATTTAACCACACCAGAAACAAGCGAGTGTACGCTTGCTAGTTGCCAGAATGTACGCTGACTCTCCCGGCGATTGTCCCAGATGGTGGGGCCTACGTATGCAAATGTTCTATTAACATATGCAGATTGGGCACAATGCACCGGGTCCAGGCTTCTTGCCAATTGCGTGGGTCTCCTGCGGGTACGGGACACCAGATGCTTGGTCTAAATTTGGAAATACAAGGCCGAATTAAGTGGAGAGTGGAGTAGCAGCTCAGATTATTCTCACCCTAACAATCCAGGCTTGCAGAAGAAACGAGGAGAGAAGTTTCTGGAAGGTGGGGGTTATTCTGGGTGGTAGACTGGAACTCCAGAGTCAGACCTGGTTCTGCTGAGAGGGTCGTGAGACCCCTCCTGTCTCGCCCTTTTGTCCCAGGACGCCATTGCACAAGACCATCCCTCAATGTGAGAGATGGCTGGCATCCCAGCCTGACTCACACTCCTTCCTCAGGGTGCCCGGGCTGACTCTGTAGGTCCGATCTACCTCAGAGGATAGGAGGACCTCGGGACAGCTATCCCGTTGGTCTTCCCATAAAACAGTAAAAGACAGAGCTAACTACCAAAAATTACACCAAACCAAGCAAACAAAACTATCTACATGGAGCAACTATTTACAATTACTGGGAGCTCGGGAGAGGGGTCGCCACTCCGCCTCCGCTCCTTGCAGACAGCGGCCATTCAACCATTATCAAACACCTCGTAAATGGAGACAGATGTCTCTGACAAGTCAACTTCTGGGATCTCTCTGTAGTTCAAAGAAACTTGAGGGGCAATTACATTAACGGGAGCCTTCCTGGTGCTCTCCTCAAGCGGTTCCGAGTCTACGATTCCCTTCGGGCCAACTGGCAAGCCCTTCCATTCTTTTAGCTGCGAAGCATGGAAGAATTTCAACCACTCTCCTTCCTTCCTAGGAATCCTTACCTGATAAACAGGGGGGAAATCCGCTTCACGATGGGGGCACGGTCAACCCACTTGGCAGCAAGGGAGTGTTTCTCCTTATAGAATTTTCTATAGAGGACCACCTGTCCCTCCTCCCACTGGCAGGGTCGGTGGACCCATCCCAACCTCTTGTCCATTTTCTGTAAATTCTTTCCTAACTGGGCTGCAACCTGCTGGTGAACTTGCCCAAGATGGCTAACCAGGTTCCTCACCCACTCGTTGTTTAGAACCACCGGTTCTAAATCGGAGGGGAGGCTTGTGTTAACCCAAAATGCTTCGGGCAGCATCATCTTTCGCTCAGTCATTACCAAGTGCGGCGTGAAGCCGTGGGACGCCATCGTGCCTCGGAAGGCCATTAAAGTAACAGGCAGCTTCGTGTCCCAGTCCTTACCGGAGGAACGCACCATCTTCTGAAGAGCCTCCTTCAGAGAGCGGTTCATCCTTTCAACCTGTCCTGAGCTTTGAGGGTGGTGGGCGATGTGAAAACGTTGGTGAATGCCCAGTGCCTTGCACAACTCCTGAGTAACTTCACTGGTGAAGTGTACCCCTAAGTCAGAGTCAAGGTCACGTGACACTCCCCACCTCGCCCAGACCTTATTAAAGAGCAAGCGCGCTGCCGTGCTTGCCGTGTTGTCTCTACAAGAAAAGGCCTTGAACCATTTGCTGAATGGATCGATGACCGTCAAACAGTATTTGTTCCCACGCTGGGTTGTGGGTAAGGGACCTATAAAGTCTATCTGAACATGTGACCGGGGTCCCTCGATGTGTTGGTGCTGGATGGGTGCCTTGGGGCCGGTGGTGTCAGCGTTGACCATGGTGCAAGCCAAACAGTTGTCCACCCACTGGTTGACATCCTGCTTGATCCGCGGCCACCACCCGGTTTCCCGGACCCGATCCAGAGTCACGCTTCTCCCTCAGTGTCCCTGCTCATGCAAAAACTGAATAATACCACTGCAGAGGTCCTTGGGTACGATCCAGTGGTGCTGGCTACTGGCATCAATAGCCCAATACACTCCGTCTAGCTGGGAGATCTTGAACAGGCCAGACTCATCCGAGCCTTTCCTGGCCAACCCCAAAATCTCTGAATCTCCTTTCTGTAACACTCCTAAATCAAACATGGGAGGGACTAACTGTTCCTTCAGGTTAACATTAATGGCGGCGATGGGAGCCCCATCGTCCTGCAAGGCTGCATCTCGGGCTATGGCGTCTGCCCTGGTGTTCCATATGCAGGTAGCCGTACCCTTTTTCTGATGTCCTCTGACATGAGCTACTCAAGTAGGGGTGACCCATTCCTCAATTTGGGCTGCAATACGGACCCATTTCTCTAGATGGGCTATGCGCTTCCCATCGGATGTTTTAAAATCATTTTGGAGCCAAATCGGTAAACAAATGGTAGCCACCTTAGTCGTCCAGTCAGAATCTGTATAAATGGCCAGGGGGCAGTCAAGTGGCTCATGCTCCAAAATGGCCTTCAGAGCTTCTACGTCCACCGCTGGACTGTAGTGTGGCCGGGCTTTCCTCTGTAGGGTGAAGGAGTCCATAGCCTGTCCGTGGGCTACCATCCACGTGCATGGATGACCTGTCACAGAACCAACAAACAAAGTCCTGTACCTGAGCTTCCTCAAGGGAGGCTCCCCATTCCACTGGTCAGTCACTGGTGTTCAATGGTGGTAAAGGGCACTCATGCGTGGCTCCGGTCACAACTAAACCATATGGAGCTGGTGGGTCCTGCGGCTGCTTTTGAAAATCCACCCCAGTCTATTTGGCAATCCTGGCGTTGGACACCTAGCCATTCTGGATTTTCCCTGAAAGGATGTACTTAAGCGGTGTGTGTGGGGGTGTCTGAACAATCACACGGGCGCCTCCAATCATAAACTCCCAATGTGTTAGAGCCCAGATAAAAGCAAGACATGTCTTCTCGCAGGGACTAAATTTGGTCTCATGTGGATCCAGATTTTGGGAGGCATATGCTATCACACGCTGAATGCCGTTCTGTCGCTGCGCTAGGATCACTCCTATGCTCTTGTCAGAGGTGGCTAACTAAATGAGGAATGGCTTGGCCATGTTCAGGTGCGTCAAAGTGCTTTCATTAAATCCTCTTTAAGTTGGGCAAATGCCTGCTGTTGTGCTGGTCCCCAGTCCCATTTGGCGTTCTTCTTAATAGGGCATACAGAGGCTATGCTTTGGCGGCGAAAGACGCTATAAAATCCCTAGAAAAGTTGAATGTCCCAAGGAGGGAGCGCCAGGAGTGCACATCTGTGGGGGCTGGCAACTTTGAGATCACCTCTACCCGCTGCGTATCGGGAGTGTGACCATCGGTGCCTAAAAGACCTAAGTATTTCACCTCCATGGACACCAACTGGGCCTTTTCCCTATTGGCCTTGAAGCTGGTGTTGCGGATGATCCCTAAAACTTCATGGGTGATTTCCCAGGTCTTCTCTTCAGTGTCAGAATGGACCAAAATGTCGTCCATGTAGGATAAGATGTGAGACCTTGAAGCTGACTACAGCTTGTTCCACATCTTAACCACGTGTGCGTGGCAAATTTTGGGCTGGAGTGGAAGCCCCGGGGGCGTGTGTTTAAACACATACTGTTGGCCCCTGAACGTGAAGGCAAATTTATACCAACATGCCTCGTGAAGTGCAATGGAGTGAAAAGCGTTTGCCAAATCAATAACACTATAGTACTTAGCTCCTGCCGCAATAGCAGACAGGATTTCATTATATTTTGCCACGACTGGTGCAACAGGAGGAGTCACAGAGTTCAAAGCTCTGAAATCTACAGTTGTCCTCCACGTTTTGCCATAGGATTTTAGGACTGGCCACAAGGGCGCATTACAAATTGATTGCATAGGGGTTATTACATCCCACTGGAGGAGCCCCTCCACGGTTTTCCCTATGCCTTCTTCAGCCTCGGTTGGGTATTTGTACTGTTTTTGAGGTGGGGGATCGTGGCCCTCTATCAGGACACAAGCCTCCTTTACACTCCCACACTCAATTTTATCCTTAATCCAGACCTCCTATTATCCTGTGTGTTGGGGGTCCCGGGAGGGGTGCCCAGATTACCAAATACGAACACAAGATGGGGAAATTAACTCGAGCACTCTCTTAAGCTAACGAGAGGCAGGGTAACTTAGTGAGGATCTTGCAACCCAATGTCTACAGTGTCAGGGCAGAAGAGCACCCAGACAAATTTAAAGTAACAAACAATAATTTTATTAATGACAAACAACATAAAAGACACGACACGCACTAGCTATCTTAAGAAATAGAAAAGAGAGTTTTTGGGGAAGATGGGCAATACGACACCTTATCTCGTAGTCCTGGAGTGAAGCGGAGATTGCAGGGGAGGAAACTCAGCGTGGTTTGCTGAGGGGAACTCTTCAGACAAACCGACAGCAAGGCGGGATGGAAGTTCAGAGCGATCCAAAGCAGTCTGAGTGAGAGATCCGAGGGGCACTCGGAATCAGGGGGATTTTATAGGGTGGATTTTACCTACAGACCATGCCACGCTTGGTGAGAACAAAGGAACTTTGGAGCTGGACAAAACTGTTGGAAAAGGTCAGGTTTTACATGATGGGCTTAGCGCTGCATGACAATAGTATGGCCAGTATGCTAATGGCTCAGCATAAAGGGTTTGCCGGCTTTTCGGCTGAGCGTCTTTGTGTAAAGTCGCGTTTAAGCAAGGTGCGTCTGCAAGAAAAATGGTCCTTGAAGCAATGGAGAGGCATTAAGCTGCCTGCCTGCCTAAATGAGGTTTGGAATGTATAACCATTAATGGCCGCACCTGATTACGTGCTCATCCGGTGGCCCTTTGCAAACACATGGAGCAGGGTGGCAGAGGAAGGTCAAGTAAAGGCCAAATTATTTGATATTTAGAGATATCTAGTGCTATCACCAGGCATAGCATAACCGTGGTAACACTCCAGGAAAGTCTTCACTCAGGGGTCACCAGTCACACAACGTACGGGGGCGGGAGCCTTAATGGTGGCACAGCAGTGCACGGCCAAAATTTCCTCTGGTCTCTGGTCTAACTTCCATAGAAACCCCTTTGCATAGTCAACTGTGAGTCTGTTTCCCCGGAGGAAGCCGATGCCCAAAAGGCCATCTTCCTTGCCCCGGTTCTCGCAAGCCCACAGCTCAAAGCAGCACATCTCTATGGACATCAGGATGTCCTTCCAAGCTTGGGCAAGGTGACCTCCCCTCCATATCCAGAAAGCTGGACACGTTCGGGCATGGGTTCACCATGCCTAACCAATTTGGGGTGCAGCACGTTCAGTGCCACCCCAGAATCCACAAGAAGGGTGGCAGGAGTCTTTCCACTCTCGGTCCCTATGCTTGCCTTCACCCAGAACCTCCCCCACTTGTCTGGCCGCAATCTGGCCACAACGTTGCAGGGAAGCTTCCTGGACCGAGGGTACCCCTAGTCCTGCAAGTATAAAGTCGGGTAGTATCCAGTCGGAGGTGGGCCGTTCGTCACGGCCTGGACCGGCGGTTTACTCCCCGCAGAGAGCTGTTTCTCCAGAGCTTACAGAAGCTCCGAGTTGGGCTGTTTGTTGAACGGGCTCATGTCCAGTCCTAACCTACGTAGCATGCCCCAGATTCTAACTCTGTCTGAGGAGTACATCTGAGCTGTGGGATCGTACCCACCAGACGTCTCCCTGGGAGAGCCAGATTCAGAGGGCTGTTTGGGGGCGGTGGGCTGCTGTGGGGGATTCCCTGCATTGCCAGGCTGGCTGTGGGGGTCTCTCCCTTGCCACTGCCTGTCCTGTCGGGGAGCTGGGCGCGAGTTCCAATTTCCATGTGGAACGGAATTTGGCGTGGTCTTCCTGTGCTGGGAATGGGGCCCATAGTTGGAGTACGTCACCTCCGATATGGGTTCCCAATTCCCTGCATCTCTCCTTTGGGCCTTAATGGGGGGTCAGAGGGAGCCAGCCTCCCTTAGCAGGTCAGCGACCCGACAGAGGTTGTTCCCAAAATCCTCCCAGGAAGTCGTGGCCGGACACACCAGACCTAGGGCCATCTTCATTTCACGGTTCAAGCCTCCGTATAGCAGAGTCTTGAACTCCACGGTGTCGAAGTTGTACCCACGAGCAATCAGGGGAACCTTCTCGGCCAGAAGGATGAGTAGCTAGCTGCTTCCGCGCCACGTAAGCCTCAGGGTTCTCACGAGGACCCTGTTGCAACATGACGTAGAGCACACTTGCACTCTGTCTGGGCCAAAGGATCTTCACTACCTCTCTCATCCAGTCATGGGCCTCGAGCCTAACCAGGCCTCGAGCCACCAAGGCCGACTCAAGAGTAGGGAGCTCAGATGGGGACATGCAAAGCTGGGCCAGTTGGGTCAGGTCCTGACCATTGGCTGTCGGGTGAGAGTGTATCACCGCATTCAACCACATGATTCTGGAGGACCAAGTTAGGGGACCCAATTGGTCCGCGATGGCCTTAGCCTCAGTGGCACACCAGGGAACTCTAGTCTCTGTGACCTGCGTCTCCCGTGTCTCTGCTCTCTCGGAACTGCCTGCACCTGCGGGAACGGTCCTGCAAGTCATAGACCGTGTCTCTACAGGGTGGACTGGGACCTTAGGGTCATTCCAGTCTGGATTAATGGGAGGGGAGGCCAGAGCGTCCTCCGGCAAGGGCTCCCCAGAAAAGTCCTGGGCAAATGTTGGGAGCAGCTCTGGGCACACAGCTGAAATCAGGGCCTTGCGCCTTTGGAGCTGGCTCTCCAGTGCAGCAATCTGCTTAAGGCAAGCTGCATGACTAACAGCCTCCTGCTGTTCCTTAACTTGCCCAACCATGAACTTGGCCGCAGCTCAGGCATGATCCAGCTCAGCCTCTAAGGCGTGGGCCTTCTTCTCTCAAGTCTGGGCCACTAAGGTAAGATCGCTAAGCTTCTGTGCAGAGGCCTGCACGACAGACGCAAAGGTTACCTTGTCTGCCCGCAATGCCTCAATCTTGGCATGAAGCCGGGTGTTTTCCTTCTTCATTTCTGCTAGCTTCCCTCGAGTCTCAACTAGGGCACTACTAGCGTCTCTGGCCACAAGCCAAAGTCCCCAAGCGGCCAACGCATCCTTTGATGGCCCGAACAGGTTCTTTGATTTGCACACCAGGGCGTATGGTTCATGGAGTGAGGTAAATGGATCGGCTGACTGGAAGATAGAGTCCTTCCGGAGGCATTTCCCCTTACTCAAAACCCACCTTTCTAACTTTCCTTGGACGTTTTCCTCCTGCATGAAGTCCTTAACTGTCACTGGGCTCCCCTTTGCCATTCTCTACAATACACACTAAACTTACTAACACAAACACGAGACCAGGAACTGGAGTGACGGGTAGGATCACCTAAACCCCTGGGGGAACTTCGGGAGACGAACTCTGTGGAACTATTCTAGGAAAGAGGGACAGGAACCTATCTCCAGCCTGCCCAAACAAAGTCACTCTTGTACACCCAAGCCCGGTTTTGCACTTCGACAGCACTGGGGATGAGAGGACGAGGAAATGGTTGGCGGATGGGGAGGTCACCTACACCCTTGGAACCTGCCTGCCTGAAGGGGGGTGACGAACGCTAAGGAACTTACTATGCCGCCTGGCCAAGCAGTGGGGAAAAAGGGATGGGAGCCTAAACCAAACTGTCCCTATCAGTTTTTCAGGTGAGGGGGCCCTTCCTGCACCTTGGGACAAACCTCTTAAAACCCTAAATCAGGTCAGGGTTCCACCCGCACCTATTGCTAGCAAATTCGGGATGCACCCGAGAATGGAGAATCTGGGATGCACCTGTGCCTTCTCTAACTTTAACAAACAAAACTCAAAGGGAGCAGAGGAAAGAGTATGAGAGGGGTTGCTCCTTCCTTAAGTGCTTTTCGTGTGCCTTGCTGCTAGACTGTGTTACCCTGAGAATTGGGGGGTCCCTGGAGGGGCGCCCACTTGCCAATCAAAAATATCAAGTTGGGGAAAACACTGTTTTGGCTAGCGAGAAGCAGGGTAACTCTGTGAGATCTTTAACCCAATGTATACAGCGGCGGGTCAGAGAGCAGCTAGACAAGGTTCTCCAAATAACAGACAATTCTTTATTATGGACAAAAACACAGAAGACAAAACATAAACTAACTAGCTTCGAAAGAGAAACAGAGGTTTGTTTGGGAGAGGCAATACGACCTGTCTCGTAGTCCTGGAGAGAAGTGGGGATATGGGGAGGAAAGCTCAGCGTGGGGCACTGAGGGGAGTCCCTTAGACGACCGGCAGCAAGGTGGGATGGCAGTCCAAAGTGATCAGAAGACCGGTCAAAAATGAGGGGTTTTTATAGGAGAGTTTGTGCCTTTCGGCTATGGCAGGCCAGGGGAGAACAAAAGGAGTTTTGGCGCTGGACAAAGGATCTGGAAAGGTCAAGTTAATCGTGATTGGATTTGCACTTGAAGACAATAGTCTTCCTGGGCCGCCCCCGGGGGACGAGTGCACGATGGCAGCGGGGAGGAGGAGGAGGAGGAGGAAGCATCGCCCCGACCGAGCTACCCAGCAAGAAGCCCTTTCCACACTCCACACATGAATATGGCTTCTCTCCTGTGTGTGTTCGCTTCTACCTGGCTAGGTCTGATGAACAGCTGAAGCTCTTTCCAGACTCCATACACGAATATGGCTTCTCTCCTGTGTGCATTTGACTGTGCCTGGCTAGGTTTCATGAACAGCTAAAGCTCTTTCCACACCCCATGAATGAATACGGCTTCTCTCCTGTGTGTGTTCACTTGTGCATTGTTAGAGATGATGAACAGCTAAAGCTCTTTCCAGACTCCATACATGAATATGTCTTCTCTCCTGTCTGTGTTCGCTTATGCCTGGCTAGGTCTGGTGAAAAGCTGAGGCTCTTTCAAGACTCCATACATGCATATGACTTCTCTGCTGTGTGCATTTGATTCTGCCTGGCTAGCTTTCATGAACAGCTAAAGCTCTTTCCACACTCAATACATGAATATGGCTACTCCCCTGTGTGTGTTTCCTTGTGCCTGTCTAGGTCTTATGAACATCTGAAGCTCTTTCCACACTCCATACCTGAATATGGCTTCTCTCCTGGGTGTGTTTCCTTGTGCCTGGCTAGGTCTGATGAACAACTGAAGCTCTTTCCACACTCTAAACATGAATATGGCTTCTCTCCTGTGTGCGTTTCATTGTGCCTGGCTAGGTTTGATGAACAGCTAAAGCTTTTTCCACACTCCGTACATGAATATGGCTACTCCCCTGTGTGTGTTTCCTTGTGCCTGTCTAGTTCTCATGAACAGCTGAAGCTCTCTCCACACTACATACATGAATATGGCTTCTCTCCTTTGTGCGTTTCATTGTGCCTGGCTAGGTCTGATGAACAACTGAAGCTCTCTCCGCACTCCACACATGATTATGGATTCTTTCCTGTGTGCATTTGATTATGTCTGGCTAGGTCTCATGAAAAGCTGAAGCTCTTTCAAGGCTCCATACATGAATATGGCTTTTCTCCTGTGTGTGTTTGATTGTGTCTGGCTAGGTTTGATGAACAGCTAAAGCTCTTTCCACACTCCAGAAATGAATACGGCTTCTCTTTTGGGTGTGTTCGATTGTGCCTGGCTAGGTTTGATGAACAGCTAAAGTTCTTTCAATACTCCATACATGAATATGGCTTCTCTCCTCTGTGTGTTTACTTGTGTCTGGCTAGGTTTGATGAACAGCTAGAGCTCTTTCCACACTCCACACATTAATATGGCTTCTCTCCTGTGTCCGTTTGATTGTGTCTGGCTAGGTCTCATGAAAAGCTGAAGCTCTTTCAAGATTCCATACATGAATATGGCTTCTCTCCTGTGTGCCTTTGATTCTGCCTGGCTAGGTCTGATGAACAGCTGAAGCTCTTTGCACACTCCACACATGAATATGGCTTTTCTCCTGTGTTCGTTTGATTGTGCCTGGCTAAGTTTGATGAACAGCTACAGCTCTTTCCACACTCCATACCTGAATATCGCTTCTCTCCTGTGTGTGTTCACTTGTGCCTGGTGAGGTCTCATGAACACCTGAAGCTCTTTCCACACTCCATGCATGCATATGGCTTTTCTCTTCTGTGTGTTCGCTGGTGCCTAGCTAAGTCTCACGAATAGCTGAAGCTCTTTCCAGACTCCGTACATGAATATGGCTTCTCTCCTGTGTGTGTTCTCTTGTGCCTGGCTAGGTCTGATGAACAGCTCAAGCTCTTTCCGCACTCCACACATGAATATGGCTTCTCTCCTGTGTGCGTTTGATTGTGCATGGCCAGGTTTGATGAACAGCTAAAGCTCTTTCCACACTCCATACATGAATACGGCTTCTCTCCTGTGCGTGTTCGCTTGTGCATGGTTAGGGATGATGAACAGCTAAAGCTCTTTCCAGACTCCATAGATGAATATGGCTTCTCTCCTGTGTGTGTTCGCTTTAACTGATTATTAGCTATATTTCTACTCTGCTTTTTCCTCCCCGAGACTGAGACTCAAGCCAGATTACAAGACTGTTTAGAAAAAATTTTTAGCCAGTACAAGGGAGATGAGCAGGGGTTAAGGATGAAAGAAATATTCACACTCTGTTCCCTCTCAACTGATTGATTAGAAAGTGTGTTTCTGTCAGAAAGACAAACTGCAATTTTTTCTCTCTGAACAGTAGCAAAAATGGCTGGCGCTTTTCCCCATGATGTTTGGCCATGGTGAAAAAATTGGATTTCCCATCACAAAATGTTGTGTTTTGTGTGTCTCAAAAAAACCCTTTGAGTACTTTTTTTGGTGGGGAAAGATCATCAAATTTCACTCGACCTCCCCCCCGCAAAAAAAAGATTGAAAAATGTTCTGCCTTTGGTCATGCCATGCTGCCTGAGGGTGAGGACAAGATGGTGTCCTCCCCGGCATTTCTCACCAAAGAGTCAACGGTTGGGCAGTGGAGGGGTTTGCCTTTGCCCTGGAGACCAGAGAGGGTCTCCTACCACACCTCAGGGTCCCAAAGGGGTTTGGGGTGGTAGCTGGGAGCTCGGGAAGAAAGTGGCCACTGCCGGCCCATAAGATCTGCTGCCTGCTGCAACTGGCTCATTTTGCCCAATGAGAAAAGTGGCCCCTGGGGGGAAAAGCCAGTGGCAGAACAAGGAACAGGGATTTTCCAGCATCTACTGAAAACATGGCTGTTTGCAACCCTCCCATGGGCTTAAATTATTTTTAATCTGTCTTTTTCACTTGTCAGATTGCTTAATATATAAGAGATGGGCCTTTGGCTGCTAGTGAGCATTTCCAGGCAGCAACAGGCCTTGTAACCACACCCCCAAAAAGAACCCCCAGAAAGCACTGCCCATGGTTACCTTGGTATGGCCACCGGAACCTTGGTGCTTGAGCCTGTTTGAGAAGCGGAAGAGCCAGGGACAAAGGCCTCTTTGGTTGCCTAAGAGAAATTTAGGGATTGATGGGAAGATTGGATTGGACCAAAATCTTCCTTTTCCCCAATATGGAACTTATGCACACGCCCTTTCCCCAAAACCTGTTGCTGGATGTAGTCAGATCCGCAAGGGTGGCTCAGCCACTGTGGCTCACCTCCTGGGTGTGGCTGCCCACGGCCTGTGGGGCCACCGCAGTCTCTGAGAGGCCAGTGGCCTCCTTCTTCTCTTCGGTGGTCCCGGGCCCGTCAACAGCTCCAGACGATCGCCTCCTCAGGATGCCGCTGCCGGATGCCTTTGTCACGGGAGGCTCGGCGGGGGCGCCCTGTTTTGTGCTGGGGAGCACGGAGATGTTTGCAGTGAAAAATACAGTCCTTTTAAGCCGCATTAGTTGTCTTCGTCCTCTCACAATTTCTGCTTCTCTGCCCCTCGCCTTCGCCCAGCAATGCCTTGGCTGTTTCCCAGAGTCACCCATCCCTCTGCTTGCTCCTCTTTACTGGGGCTCACCCAAGCCATTTTGCTGCAGTAGACCAAAATGGCATCTCCTTCCTCCATCTCAGCACAGAAGCTGAAGGGGCCAATGACAAAACTTTCCTTTAACATTGGCACCAGGAGGGCTGGCAGCAAACTGGAGAGAACAGAGGGCCGGACACTGTGTAGCATTGGCAACCCTCTCCTCCAACCGAACCTGCTGCCTGAAGACGCCTCATTGTGCCTAATGGTAGGGCCAGCCCTGCTCTTCCCATCCCCAACCTGCCTCACTTTTCTGGACCCTGAGCCCTTCCTGTGACCTTCATTGTCCCATTGTTCCCAACTAGAACCCCCCCCATAGCATGCCTCGCGTGGGACCCAAAGCCTCCACTTACTGAGGACATCGTGCTTTTGGGCCGTGGGGCAAGAAGAGGGACCTCAAAGTAGAATGAGAGGTGCTCGGTTAAGACTTGCTCCTCTTAGTCGTCACTTTCCTCAGCCCAGCTCCTGTGGCTCTGCACCTCGTTGATGTCATGTGCCACGAGGCGCACAATGAGGTCCTGCTTGCTCTCCATGTCTTTGAGGAGCTCCACATTCGTGATGTCTGGCTTCATCAGGCTTTGGAAAGAATTTCTGCAGACAACCTGGAACACAAAAACCCACCGTATAAAATGCACCCCAGACCCTAAGAACTCTTTGCTACAGACCAATGGCAAGAGGACACAGAGACCTGCTGAGCGCCCCAGTGGAGCATAAGAAGCAGCCATAAAAGGGGCTGAAGGTGTGAAGAAGAAGGTGCTAACTAAAGGTGCTGGAGCCCAGCTTCCCTCATCCCTCCTCTACTCAGAGAGGTCCCTGTGGATTGAAAATTGGGGGATGGACCTCCCCAGGCTTGCATGCTGACTCCTCTGGATTTCCAGGAAATCCCAGTATGTGCAAAATTAGGTTTTTTCTAGTGAGAGATCTCAGCTTCTTAACATAGTTTCCTCCCATCCGTGGGCTCTGCAGGAGAAAGAGCCCAAGATGGGAATACATATGAGACCACAGTCCCTTCCCATGTTGCAAGCAAGGGACCTCCTACCTCCTTCGGTCTCACCCCGAGGCGCCCGGCCATGTCCAAGGAGGGGCGTCTCTCTTTCCTTCTGTGGACATCCGTGACCGCTCGGATGCCCAGTTTGTGTGTGATGCTGTTGCTGGATGCCGAGGCCCGCCTGAGTTCTGTCAGGCTGATGCCGATCTTGGACAAGCAAGTCTTCTTCAGCTTCTCCAGGGATTCCGTCTTAATGGACAGCACGGCCAAAATAGCAGCCATCAGGGTGGCATTCTGAATCTGAGCATGTTGCTGTCCTTCCCTTATATCTGGAAAGTTTTACAGCTCAACCCATTCCCACTCCCCAACTTGCTATCTGTCCAGCTGGAGTTAAAGCCCCTATCACACCCATGAGCCACTTCAGTGGGGCAGAGGGGTGGGCAGGTTGGGGGTGGACCTCCCCAGGCTTGCACACTGACTCCTCTGGATTTCAAGGGCCCCTTCTCAGCATTTGGGGCTCAACGGGGTGAGATTGAGGGGAACTCCCAGAGACCCCAAAACATAGCAAAAAAATCCATGGAGGAACCTACCTTTCCTTTCAGGCTCTCTCGCAGTGCCGAGTGGTCTCTGGAAGAAAGAAAGGGAGGGAGAGTTGATCAGTCTAAGATGTTGGGGAAACCTACACTCACACATGCCACTGCTCTGAGGTCAGTCCAAGTGTCTCGCCTCACCTGCAACCGTCCGGGAGCACCTTTCTGGCCAGGAGAAAGGGGAAGAGCTTTGCTGTGGGTCTCCTTGGTGAGCATCCAGCATGGGGTCATAGTCTGAGCACTAGAGTAGGACTCTGGGAGACCACGGTACAAATCCCTGCTTGGCCAAGGTGACCTTGGGCAAGTCACACTCTCTCAGCCTCAGAAGAAGGTCATGGTGGCAAGCCTCCGCTAAAGAAATCTTGCTGAGAAAACCCCAGGAGAAGGTCGCCATAAGTCAGAGTTGACTTGAAGGCACTTCAGCTTGGAGTGCCAAGATGCCAAGATGGCTCCTACCAGGGATGCTGCTGCAATGGGGACCCATCCCTGCGCCGCAGAGGGACCTTATCTCTTTCATGTGGCAGGAGTCTGCCCAAGGGGCTCCGCCCGTGCCCCCTCTCCAAGAGCATCTAATAAGGTGCAGCCCTGGAAATAAATGTTGTTATATTGACATTCTGGGGAAAGCGCAGCCTGCAGTGGTCCTTAGGTGGACCCCAGTCCTCCCCAGATTGCCTTCACCCCACCCCACAGAAGTTTTAACCTCCCCCCCCCATCCACTCCAGTATGTGGTTATTACGAAGGATCTTCTCCAGTCCCTTACAAGTTGGAGAGCAGGCGCTGCAGATATGCCGAATAAGATGACTCGGAATCATTATCCTGGAACGTTGAAGCCAAGTGCTCTGGAAGAGGAGGAGAGGGACACAAGCAACACCTGTTGAAATTCTGCCTTCCACACAACCCTTAATGGGACAGGACTTTTCCCTCTGGCAACTGTCTGGTGACGATGGGGAGGTGGCATCTCTCTGGGGTTCTGAGGAGGAGAATTCCCCCCTCTGCCCCAGGTAGGCAGGGAGGAATGGGGTCCACTCTCCCCACCAAAAAATACTTGGGCTGCCCAAACTTTAGTTCCACCCAGCTGCCCTCCCAGACCCAGGGGGCAAGAGCCAGGTTGTTCGAGGTGGAGAGGAGAGTGCTCTTTGGTCACATTGGCTAAGGGGTGTTGGGCTCTGAAAAAGGAACTTTCCCAAGCTCTGCTGTTGTCAGACCTGAGGAGCTGAATGGGGGCAGTCCTCTGTCTGTCTGTCTGTCTGTCTGTCTGTCTGTCTGTCTGTCTTTGAAAACAATACAAATTGAGTACATATGAATTTCCACGCTGCTACAGAAGCACTCCCACAAAAAAGGTCGTGGCCTCCCACCCCCAAGCTCCCTTTTCCCCAGCCATTCACATCCGTACCTATTTTATTCTTATCCACCCGTCTCTTCTTGCTGGTGCCCCTCTCTTTCAGCTGTGGGTCCAGCTCACTCTGGGAAAACTTTAAAGAAACAAGCAACCCAAAAAGAGAAGGGTTAAAACATACAATTAGAGGTTTTTAAGTTGGCTCCACCTTTTGTGGACTCTTCTAAAGCACCCCAAAGTTGAGGCACCCCTTTTCCAGGCTGGCTGCTCTCCCCACAGCTGCCCCTGCAGCCCCCAAGCAGCCCCACTTTGGCCCTTCCAAGCCTCCTGCGAGCCTCTCCTTGGGAAGGCAGGAACTTTTTCCTCTTTTATCATGAGATGTTTCCAGTTCCCACCATTAAAGTTGTTTTCTTCTTCTGCTTTCCTTTGCCAGAAGTCTCGCTGACAGTCTGTACGCTCACAGCAGGAAGCCTGGCTGTTTTGGGGAAGGCTTCGCTGAACTTTGATGCATTACACTCACCCCTGGGAAGGAAGGAAAGAAGGAAAGAAGGAAAGAAAGAAAAAACGGTTATAACCCATGAACCCCTACATATCTTGAGTCCAGGCAGTGGATTCCTGCAGAGCAGGGTTTGCACTTGAGGTTCCTTCCAACCCTACAGTTCTATGATTGGATTGGAAGGACCCTTTTCTGCCATGGTTCTCCAAAGATCTAAGATCTTCTTGGGGATCCATTTCCCTCTGTTCTTCTGCCTTTGGAGGAAGATTTGGCAGGGAGGCAAGACAGGGTCTTCTCAGTGGCTGCTTCCCAGGGGTTGTGGAAATCAGGGTTAACCTTTTCCTTGCTGTCCTTCTGCGAGAAGACAATCCCACCTTAATTCGGGTTGCCTGCGGAGGATGAGGCTTGGAACAGGAGTTCTACAAGCAGCTTTTAATGGTGTGCTTTTTGAGTTGCTTCTAAACCAGTTTCATTTTAACATTAGGGTTTGTCTCATCATGACTGAACAGCTTAAGTCTTGGTGGGTTATATCTCTACCTGTTTTCTGTTTTTACAAACCTTGCTGAGGCAGAGGGGATACTTGGGACTCCCACTATTGTATGTAGTTGCTAAATTCACACACAAGGTTGGTTTTCAGTGTATTTCAAGGTATTTTAATATTTTCAATGTGTAGTGTTTTAACTTCATAAATTGTTTTTTTCATCTTATATTTATACTTTCATGAATGCTTGGCATTGTTTTTGTGTTGTTTTGGGTTGTTGTTGGTTTCTTTGAGTCCCATTTTCAGGAGAAAGGTGGGATAGACGCCGTTTCCACACTGCAGTGTTATAATGCTATTATTCCACTTTCAACATCAGGGTTTGCAGTTTAGGGAGGGGCTAGAGGCCCTACTGGAAACGTAAACCCCTAGATTCCATAGGGTGTTGAAAGTGGAATAATAGCCCTATAACAGTGTAGTGCTGAAAGGCCCATAAAACAAACAAACAAACAAACAAATTATTATTAATTTAATAATAATAATAATAATAATAATAATAATAATAATAATAATAAAAATTTGCCAAGATTCCTAGTGCAGCAGGTCCATGCTGTTTCTTAGGTTTAAGCTCTGGCAGCCAGACATTTCCGAAGCTGTTTTTGAATCCAGCCCTTCTGCTTTGACGCTTTCCTAGCCTGGTCTCTTGGGTTAACCAGGTGCCTCTCTTCCAGGAACACCATGGATCCAGATCCATTACGACAGCCCTGCGCTGAGTGACGCTTACCAACACACCCTGCAGGACGCCCTCCTCCTGGAGGACTTGAAGCCCTTTGTTCCTGGCCCGAAGGTGGTGAAAACTCTTCTCCCCTCAAAACCCTGAGGGGCGACAGGGCCGGCGGAGAGAGGAAAGGAGACGGAACAACTGCAGGGTTCGAAGGACTAAATAGAGATGACACCCGGGCCTCCGCTCTTGCAAGATCTTCCTCTTCGGACAGAACATCTCAAGCTTTTCAACTTTACTGAGCTCTGCTTAAGCAGGAAAGGAAGGGCTGACGTCTTCCATATCCCACTGGCTTTTCCCATAAAGAGGTGGAACTGAATGCCACCCCAATAACATTCTGTGGATACCCAGAGGTGTATCCAGTATGAAAACCACCCTGGGCAAGTGTGGAATTGCACCCCTACCTCCAGGGCTGCTGCTTCCAGCACTGCTTTTGTGCCCCTCTGGCATTGGCGCCCAGGGCACACCCCCTACCTGCCCCACCTTAGATCCAGCTCTGTGGATACCCCAATTTTGCTCATGAAGACGACATGAATCCCGAAGCAGAGACTGTGCGTGTTTGGACTGGGGAGCCATTCTGAGAGACATTTGCGGTCTTGCTTGTTTCCTTCCAGGGAACCCCTAAAGGGCAAATTCTGTGGAGCAACTTCTGGTTTCCCAGCTGTGCTGGAGATACAAGAAAGACAGAAAGGAGACCTTGGATGAACAGCAGATGGCTCGAGAGGAAAGCATCACTTCAGCAGGCCATTTCAGGGGCAGGGATCTGGGCCTAAACAGGGCAACACCAAAGAGTTTGGAAAAGTTCCTTTCTTGGAAAACACATCCCAGAACCCAGCCAGCCAGCTCTGCTTTGATTGAGCACTATGGAGAAAACAGATACTATGAGATAGACCTTTGATGTGATCCAGAGACTTGGGGTATTCTTTGAAATAACAGTAATTTTTTTTTTATTACTTTCCAGAGTTACATTATGAAAAACCCCCAGAGGAGAGAGCAAAGGAAATATAAGACCACAATACTGACAATAATAATACTAATAATAACCATTATTCTTAAATTATTAAGCCGATATCCCCTATAATACATGTCAAGTCCCTCTTTCCTCCTTCTACCCGCTGTAACCCATTCACCCCTCCTCAAGAAGTGAATGATTAATCATTCATTCCTTAATCTCTTAATTATCCATTATAATTTTAACTAGAGCGTCCATTGTTTTCTCTAATTATCACCATTACCCCATTGTCATTATCTATCATATTATTAACAGAGTACACATTCTTTAATGTCCTTAAACCACATATATGTAAACAAATTCAGAATTTTATAAACTAATGTTCAAACAGTTTTATCGAAAAGTTATTAACTGGTATCTTGTTTGGCATGATTGGTCATATTTTTCTTACTATATTTAATTATATAACTATAATTATCCCTTAAATTCTACAAATCTAATTTTGTTAAGACATTTACACCAATTAACCCAAAACTCCAATCCCCCAAGATGCCTTATTTCTGTTTTGTAAATTTTGGGTTTTTTACTATTTCTTCAATCATTTCTATACCTAGTTTTTGTAACATTTTAATTTCCGTACTTATATGCCTATTTTGCGGTGTGATCTTTAACTCTTCCTCTAATTTCTTGATTTCATTTATAATCTTCTTTTCTTTTTCTCTCTTCTCTTTCTTCCAGCAAGCTTCCTGTTGAATGAAAAAGCCTCGCATAAAAGTTTTCCTTGCCTCCCAAACAGTAGCTATCGGTGTTCCTTTGTCTAAATTCTCTTTTAGAAAAAAAATTAGCTCTTTTTCAGCACTCTGTACTATATTCTCATTTTTTAATTGTTTATCTTTCAATTTCCATATATATTCCTGTCTTTTATCTTCTAAAATAAGTATGATAGGTGTGTGGTCAGAAATGGTTCTTGGAAAAACTTCCATTTTTCACAATTCTGTGTCCAATGTCTTGAACACTAAGAACATATCTATTCCAGACCACGATTGAAATAACAGTAATAATGCCTCTTTAATATTTGGTTTTTAAAAGGGTGCTAATAAATCTTTTTTGGGAAAGAAGGAAGATGCATTAAGTGGTGTCCTAACAGCTAACTTCAATCTGATTTTATTTTAAACCAAAACCCCCAAAACCTGGAAATCTGCTTATATTTCAAAATAGTTTCTGACTTTGCCGACCACCAGCCTTTCACTTATTGCTTTGCAGTCACTATTTATTCATTTTAAAAAAAGGGGTCTTTTTTTAACAGTGTCATTGAATTTTTCTAAGTTTGCTTTCTCACCAAAGCAGAACAACATCAATTTCCAAAACAGAAGGGGAACAAAATTTTATTTTTCATTGCATTTGCAGACAGGCTGACTTTTTTCTTTCTATGCAACTTCACAGAAGGTGTGGCTTGTCCCTCTTTCCAAGTTCTATCAGGCCTGCTATCATTGAATATTGCAAACACAGAGGCACTTTAGATCTGAACAAAAAGCCCTTTGTGTTTGCATCCGCACTAACCCAGGGAAACCCACCAGAAGAGGAATGCAAACCTTCAACTTTCTAAGAAAACTCTGGCCATTTCCACACTAGCCTGTTATAGCGCGATGATTCCATTTTCAACCTCCTATGGAATCCTGGGGTTTGTCGTTTCGGGAGGGGCCGGCTAGCCAAAGTCTTGTGACTATTATGTGCCTCCAAGTCCCTTCTTATTTATGG